>JAHWXV010170154.1:0-14337 GCA_024586415.1 Phrixothrix hirtus
TATATATACATATATATATATATATATATATATATATATATATATATATATGTATTTATATACTGGTAATGATAAAACAGGATCTTAACAAACCTAGATGATGAAAAGAGCGAGATTTATCTCTGTCAATAGAGGCTATTTGCAGAACCATGAATAAAAACACACAACAATAAACTCATATGTTGAATAACAAATAATTTGCACTTAAACAAAAATAATTGAGTGCAAGCTAATATTTTCAAAGGAGTTCAAATCAAACGAAGTTATGATCAATAGTTATTCTAGTTAAATTGGTTTTTACGACGCGTTGAATTCTACTTAGAAGTTGAATCTGTATTCTGGCTCCCAATTGCTTCAAGACTACAGTGTTCACAATGAGTTAAAACCAACACATGTAATGTTAAAAAGTTAGAAAACTGGTGATTTATAATTTATAACTTGGCCGTAGAAACCATATAAGAAACGTTATAAATGAAACAGAAGTTTAATATTTCCACAATTTGAATAATTTAAACGATTTATCTACTACACTACAGAACTGAGAATGTTTCTAGTAAAATGCAATCGCAAATAATCAAAGAAGGTTAAATTTTGGTCAATAAAATTGGAAGCTATAATCTTAAAAATTGAAGAACAAATAATTTAACAAAATTTAAATTTTCCTTAAATTGGATTTTTAATGACGCCACTAGTATGGTTTATACATCAAATCGGCAGAAATCTGATTAGTTAAATACTATAACTGATTATAAACATGCAGCTTATATAAATCAATTAATTAGTACTTTAATTTAGCAAATCTTATAACGGCATCGCGCCTAGTCGTCGATTACCAGTTCAACAGCAAGCAAATTTATTTGTAATAACTAATCACTTGACGTACATATACGCATTTCCCTGGAAAACTTTTCAATAAAAATAGTCAACTTTGCCGACATATTAAACCACGTAAATTTCTGATTAATAATATATACTATTCGAACTCACTTAACCGTTTAAAAACGGGTACTTCGTAATTAATCCCACTCAATTTTAGCGATTTTCATAATTTCGATCGACATGAGTTTTTTGAAATTATTTTACACGGCAATGGGTTAACTTTTCTTAATAAAATTTTACGGATACATTTCGATTAATTTGTTGTTCGCTATTAAGGTATTGAAAATTTGTTTTCTGCAATTGAAATTATCTATGCTAACTAAATATCAATACAATCTTGTATACCTATTTAATTATTTATATAAATAAATCATGAGTACATTATTGCAAATAGGGTGATGACACCGATAAGGAAACACTTAAGCGTATTTGATGATATAATTTATTAGTCAAATGTATTCGCTGGAAAGCAATTCGTTACGTTACAAACAAGCATAACAAAATAAAATTAGGTGGTTGTCTTTGTCCGGATTAAATCATCCACAGGAGGCCGCAGAGTGGCATGGGTGGTTAGACAACCAAGGCAAATACTACCTGAAAAATTAAAAATTACTAAAAATAAAAGACCACATTATTTGGTAGTTATAAGTAAGAACATCGGCGCCACATTGTCGATTGTCCCTCGTACGTTACTGCGTTACTTATTGTTGGATACGCCCCTGTATCCCGACGATGAAGGCTAAAGGGCGATAAAAATTCCTCACTAATAGGGAAGTTGTATACGCCACGATAACACTCAACTGGAAACCTTATTTTCCAAAGTTTGTTTATTAGTAATTATTTGTTATATTTTAAATACGCGCTAAAAATAAATAGACGGAACTATCAGTATAAAAGAAAGGTAAAATTGGGGTACCAGAAATATTTAATTTTGTATCAAGTAAAAAGAAATAAGAGTGTCATTCGAATCTAGTAGGTTAACCTTTAAATCTATTTGGCGATGAAAGATAGAAATGATTATGAAACTTGATATTAAAGATTACCTTCAAGCGAATATGATTTCTAAAGGTATTAATTAAAGGTAAGTTCAAATAGTACATTTGCCTCGATCTTAAAATATTATCTAATGAATGATAAACTTTGAAAGTGCCTCGTATGTAATGTATAAAATAATCGAAAGTTACAAAGTTTAAATAGAGTAAGAACTGCTACAAATTAACAAGTCCCAATAAGCTGTAAATATAAAAACCAACCGAGCCACAGCGGTATGGTTACGTACTGTCTGAATTCCTAGTTCCAAACGAAATTGGAACGTTTTAAATGTAGATAAAATTGATGAATAACTAAATTCGTATAGTTTTATAAATGTCCTTCAGTTCTTTTAAAAGCAATTAGAGTAATTCTAAATGGAGTTGTAATCATCTAAGCCTTGATTGACGTGATTATGAATTGAGATGAACAATTCGTTTCGTACTGCTATAGGTACTGCAGTAGGAATATGGAAAGTTTTAATTTATCATGTAAAGCAAAATTTAATTTAAAGCAAGCTTTTGAGTTCGTATGATTTTTCTGTACATTGCATTATGTATTAAATCAATAACTAATGACGATATAATGTATAGCATACAAATTTGTTTAGATAACCCCAAGTTTATTGAAAATGAAAAGAATGCAAAAATTCAACTATAAAGCTATTCTAATGATTTTGAATCTGAACAGAAAATTATCAAATTGAAGTATTTACAATCAGTTGCTAAAATTATTACAATCAAATATACTTAAAACACTTCTTCATGTTGCCCTTAACTTATGTAGGCCGACATTAAATTCATTGATCAGCAGTAATTCAAATATAAGTAGACAGATAAAGTTGTATTTCGTAATCATGTGTTTGTTAATTCAGAAGGTCGCAAACATGGTTGCTTAAGATACTTAATCAAAACGGTAGGTCAGCAGAAAGAACAAATCAATTAAGCAGTAATAAGTTCCCGATCACAAAAATCAAAATATTTTTCATACTCGCCGTGTGAGGGGTTGAGAAGAATACAAGAAAAAAACAAAACATAATAAAAGCTCACTATCAATAAATCTGGTGGTGGGCTTCCAGAATGGAATTAGCGCCTGTAACCATCTCCGGATACGACAAGCGAAGAGGGTGTTGTTCTAGCAATCCTTCAGCAGCAAAGCATCGCCAAACGGGGTGGTTGCACCCTTAACCAGAACCAAACGGTAGGAAATAACCCAAGGACCAGTTTATAGAAGTCAGAATGCGATCAGCAGCATCAGAAAATTGTGGTATATACGATACCTCAGGTAAATACTATAAAAACTCAATATTCGATATTAGATTCAATAAAGAAAATACAAAATTAACAGTTATACCTCATCCTGCGCTAAGTGTTCCCTCAAGGTAGCATATCAAACGACACTTACAGAGAAAAAATTAGCGGTACTAGAAATCGGATGTTGACAACACGACAGACCTTCTAATAGTGAATCGCGACGTTCAAATAAAAGATAATACCGTATTTCGTACAGGTAAAACGCGAGTAAAGATAGGCAATACAAATGACACCATACAAAGTGCATTATTCTCAAATTTTATTACCTAACTAAATTTCAAATATTAAATAAATGCATTATACCAGTGCTAAATAAAAAGTTGGATTTACAAAGGCAGAATTTTAATTGCAAATCGAAATATTTTCAAAATAATTTACAAATATAATTTATAACGTAATACATTCATTGGTTATATTCGTTATATTATCCTTTTTTAGAATAAATAAAGATAAATATAACCATTGTTGAAGGTAATTTATTACAAAAGCAAAAGAGTGAAAAAATATAAAAACGCCAATAAAGGAACAAAGAATACTAGTTGCATAAAAGTTCTGAGTTAAAAGTAACACACATAAACTAATCCCAAAAGCATTTGACATCTAAAGTGGTATATTCTAATAGGCAGATGTTATCACACAATTTAAGAATTATTCTTGTTAGCTCTTTAGTATTGCCAACTTTTGATTACTGTGATGTTGTTTATGGACCATGTATGGACTTTTCTGACAGAATCAATACATAAACTTGTGTAAGTTGTCATCTACATTATCCAGTTTTGATGTATAGAGTCGTTAAAAACCTTGAGCCTCATTATCTCAGCAATAAACTGGTAAAACGTAATTTTTATTCATAACAGATTACTAAGAAATAGTGATAGATTTACTATTCCACAACATAAAACTTTTTCAAATACGCATTTAAATATTGCTCCAAGTCCATATACCACTCCAATCCCAAATTTTTTCGATCTTTTTCATAAATAAATTAAAAAAAATATTAAAGCAATCATTACGAATAAAGGTTAAGTTTTGGGCAACTTTTTAAAGTTTTCAAATTCTAGAATTTTTAAATTTACCATCAATATGTTATTTTATTTATATACCTTGCTATGTCTTAAAATCGATATGTAATTACTTTTTCGGTTATTTTCTGCCTTTGTTATATTTAATGGTTAGATAGGAGAACAGGCTTGGCTGAACCCCGCCATGCTAATAGACCGTTTATTATTATAATTACAATAATATATTTTATTAGGGAAATGTTAGTTGTAAACTATCTAAAAATTATTTTTGAGAAATAGATTAAGATCTTTCACACATTTTTTCACTTTGTCATCACGTATATGTGTTAAGTTTTAATTCTTAGTTCATTTATACTCTATATAGAGGTATAACTAAGGAGAACCGAGAAGCGTTTATTTCTAAAAACGAAAAAGATATTCCATAAAAATTTAGAAGTAGAATAAATTACTATTACATAATAGAAGTATTTGAAATACTTAAGTGTACCGTTAAGATCATTAAATGATAGTATATACTATAATGGAATTAGAATATAGTAAGCCTTATAATAATTCATTTTAGATGGTTTACAGCATATTCAATTCACTAATATATTTAAAAAAGTATTATCTTAAATAGCTTCTTAATTTAGTCCCATCATGTTGAAACATAAATTGATAAATTTCATATGAAAAAGTCGTTTATTATTTTGACATTATTTCGTATAATAAGTTCACAAATGAATATAGTAGCTTATTCTGACGTTGAGTGAGATATATGAGTTTCACGTTCGAGAAGGATTATTGATATGTAAATCAATACTTATGCATAACTCGTTTTAGATAAACATAAATTGGTGCAATTGTTGGATTGCGTTCTAATAGTTGCAAAAATATTTAAATCATGTCTAATAAAAATTGCGTTTTCTTTTTATTTACTAATTTTTAAAAGTTTTCCGAAAAATTCTGTTTTGAAGTTCAAGTCTAAAATTAACATCGTGTTAAAAAATTATATACTTTGTAAATTGGTAAAAAGTTTATTTTATGCCCATAGCGGCGTTTTTTCTGATGTTATATTAAACTTTTCTTATTACATTCAAAATAGCAATATTAACCTTTCCGATAAATTTATATTAAAAATTTTCATTGATCAATTATAAAAGTTCTTATTTAAAAAAACTTATTGTAATATTTCATCATCTAATGCTTTTCTGTGCATTATATTTAAAAATTCAGTTCAAGGGAAATATCCTTAATGAATGATTTAAACTGATGGTGTGACGACCATCGAAACAATTTAATATCGTTATTTTCCAGTATTAATACCTATCTAAGCAATACTTGAAAAGTATACTTTACTTTTTGTATACAGAAACTTTTCGATTTGGCAAACTTCGAGGAAACGCTACTCACGACTTAGTAATTACTGTACATTTTCTAAATGTCTCTATAATCTATATAAGAAATCAATGACACATAACTTGTTTTGGTTAATTTCAATAGTCTCTGTTTGGTTCATTATTTTTTTTAATTATAATTATTATTATTGCCCAATTCAACCATCCAATTTTTAAACAATGTTAATTAATTAAGATATAAAATATATTCGAAATTTTTCTGAACACGGTAGCAGGGTTTTCCAAGTAAGAGTAATCATTTCTGACGATATATCTATAGAATACCAATTTAATAATAATAAATCTATTTTAAATTATGTATTTGTTGATTTTTACATATGTGATGACAACGCTTATGTCCCTCTGTTGTCCTGTGGGTTGCATAGCTAGAACAATTAATAAAAATTTAAATTTAAAATAGTTATTACCCTTAGGACCGGTATTTCCATTTACGTATAAACCTACGTATAAGATTATCTGTCAAATATATCTACTAGTTGTTACTTTTGAGTATTTCCATGTGTGGTTAACAAATATCTGTCGGATGTTTGGGATTTAAATTTATCTAACAGTTTTACTGTAGTTAAAATTGATTTCTTCCAGATACTAATTTACTTACATTGTTATGTTACTTGTTCTTGTCGCACCTTTTCCTGGCCATTTTATGAACGTGTGATAGGTTAGAGTGTGACATTTTCTAGACTTTTTTTTTAAAAATATGGTACAAGGTTTTGAAGAATTATTTAATATGGTTAATGATGATGAAGAGTAAATACTTAATATGTTGTTTAGGCAACCTAATAATATCAGAATACGTACAAATAGTTGAGAAAAGTGGAGCGATGATGAATTTATAAAGAGATTTCGGTTAAGTAAACCAGTAGTGCTTACACTTCTAGGATAAGTAGAAAATCAAATATCCCATCGAACTAATAGGTATGCTTTAATTGAAATTAATTTTTCAAATAATACAATAAAAATAAAAATTCCTAAGAAAAAATGCTATTCCTGCACTAGAGCAGCTAATACTTACTTTGCGATTCTACATACCATTAGGAAATTTTACTTGCAACCACAAGACAACAGCAGGAAAGGTCATTAGACGTGTGTCTAATGCACTTATTACTTTAAACGGTACCTATATTCATCTTCGAGAACGGAGAATGAGATATTACAAACACAACAAGATTTTTATGTTATTGCTTGTTTTCCACGAGTTATTGGAGCATTGGATTGTGCGCATGTGAAAACCTAGTCATCAGGAGGCGTTCAAGCAGAAAATTTTAGATGCAGAAAATGATGCTTTCCAGTCAATGTAGATAACTTGTAATTTATTATTGTGCCTTACAGCTGTTGTTTAACGCTGGCCAGGGACTTCACACGATAGCACAATTTTCAACAATTTTCGATTGTGTGCAATATTTGAAGCAAGCTGGTTATTTTAATAACGTATTACTTTTGGGTGATGGTGGTTACCCACTTCGACATATCTTATTACACCTGTACTAGAATCAGCAAATTCTGCAGAGAGGTTATTTAACGAAGCACAAATTAGGACAAGAAATGTGATCGAAAGAGTGTTTGGAATGTGGAAACAAAGATTTCATGTTTTATTAAGCAATGCGATGTAAAATTATTCTATCACAAAAAGTCATTGTATCAACATCTATTTTATATAACATTGCAGTTTTAAATAATGAATATGCATCACCTGAAATGGATGAAGACATGAATAATGATGCGGAAGAAAGCATTGAAAGAATTGAGGCAGGAGATGAAAATGTTAGAAGGGAGCTTATACATTACTTCGAAAGTTTGATATAATAAATTGTGCTACAAAACTTTTACTAATAAGAGAGGTTCCATGTGTTAGTTACCATTTTGACCAAGCTTCGCCAGAACATTATAGGGAGTTTTATTGCTGCTCCCCTTTAATATTCCGAAGTTTGACAAAAATCGATAGGTAATATAAACTATTCTTGTAAAAACATCTTTAAAGAAATAATCCACAAAGAAAGATTATTACTTTTTTGTAGCTTGTATGTTTTATTTATGTATATTGTACATCTAGGTAATTGTTTTACATACAGTTATATTGTCGATACTAGTTTTTTAATTTGACTAAATCTATGTCACGTTTAAGAATCAATTTCAGTGTTGTAAGAATACGCAAAATTGGCATTATTAATTTTATTAATCTCCATCCAAAATATTTTAGTATATAAATATGTGCAAGTACAATTTATATTTAGATTAGTATTTATTTATTTTAATTTTAGTTACAAGATTTATAACTTGAAAAATAGAAAATTAACATTAACATGGAATTAAATAGAAATAGCGATTAGGCAACCCAAAATGCCGTAATCAAATATTATTAATTTTTTGTGGACTTCCGCGACTATAACGCCACATATATAATATTTCTAGTTAGTTATTAGTTTTTGTTTTTCCAACTGTAAAATTTTTAATTTTTAAATCTTGTTCCTGCAGTTGTTTGATAAAGTAAATGTTTTATGGCGAATTTCATTATCTTGCTGTCTTTTCTGTTGCTTATACCTAAGTTTCTTCTGGGGTATTTGCAACAACAAATTATTTTATTTAGCTTAAAATTCTACATCTTTGTGTTGTATGTTGTTGCAATTTTGCTAAATCATGCTTAACATCTGTCAATTTAGAAAACTTTTCGTGTGCTGAATGGGCAGTCCTTTTTTTACTTTGAAGCAAGCTACTTTTTCTTGATTTTAAAATGTCAGGTTTCTACTTCTGCTGTCAATGTTCAGTAGTCTATAAAAATTGACCCTTTATCCTTTATTTTAAGCCAGCAAAAAGTGTACTTACCTGTGTATCATTTAACAAATTTATTTGTTCAGGTTCCACATTTGATGCTTCAGTAACATCTGGTATATCTAAATATTTTTTTTTTAAATTAACATTACATAACTACACATTTTTAAATATACAACACAAATAACAGGAAGCTTTACTGTAGATTCTATGTACTCCACTACTACTGGCTGTGTACAGTGACTACTTCAATTTTCTTCAATAGGTGCTAAAACATGGTCACAATTATTACCTTTTCAAAAAGTTGATGTACAGGGTGTCTAGCCTTAGATGCAAAGTCCCGTAATGGTCTTATTATTGACACTTCAAAAAAAAGTTTCAAATAAAAGTTGCACCGAATTAAGTTCTCCGCATTGTAAAATTAGTTTCAAAGATAGTGGTCTTCCGGCTATATCGAAAATGCACACCAACTTCGTTATTTTAAATAAAATATCCTATATATTATTGCAATTTTGGATTTCTTGTTAAATTTTAGGGTCACTTTCATAACCAAACATTTGGTATATGTTGTACGATTTTTGAAGTATTTTAAGTTTTCGAAAAAAAATGTCACTTTCAGTGTCTTAAAAAATTTCAAATATTACCGTGACTATCAAAGTTAAAAATATGGGGTTTTCACCGTTCGATTAAACCTGAAAAATATATCTTTTCGTTGTAAACCTACCATGTTGAATATAAAACTTTACTACATATGGATATGCCATTTTTAAATTCTTCAATCACGGCTAACTTGATTTTTGACATAGAACGATATATTAATTTTTATACCAGTAGACGTAGAATTCAATTTCCTTTTGGTTTTGTTAAGGTATTAGTGTAACATTTTGGGAGATACTCTCGATTTTCTAATTGTTTTGCGGTTCATACGTGTTGGGAAACGAAGACCACCTTCTCCCACCTTTTTATTCAGACTTGCATACTTTAAAATCGTATACGCCGAAGCTCTGCTGATATCAGTAGCCTTAGTAATTCCCCGCTCACTGAACTCTGGATTGTCCTGTACATTTAATAATACCTGCAACTGATTTTCGTCGGTAGGTACAGGATTGTTACGGTTTCGTTTTGAAAATTCAACGGATCCAGTATTAGTAAATCTTTCCAGGAGCGACTGAAATGTGCTCTTATGTGGATGTCTTTTATCTTGATACCGCTGTGCATAAACTCTTTGGGCTAATAATGCGTTTCTCTTGCATTCTCCGAGAACAAAAACCATATCAACTAATGCTTAATATGTAAGCGACATTCTTAATTGTGCAAATAATACTCGTAGTTAACAAAACACAACAATAAAATGACACTTAAAATAATTTGTGTGACACACGATGCTTTAACAGTTTTGTCAAAGCCTACTAAAATTCACAAACACGGCTTTCTCGTCAAAAAATGCCAGTGGAAGTTGGTTTTCGCTAAAAGATTAGAAAATCAAGAGTTTCCCAATATGTTACAGATAGACCCACTAATATCTTAACGAAATCGAAAGGAAATTGAATTCCGCATCCATTGGTATAAAAACTAACATATTATTCTATTTAAAAAAATCAAGTTAGCCGTGATTGAAGATTTTAAAAATTGAATATCCATATCCAGTAAAGTTTTAAATTTAGCGTGGCAATTTTACAATAAAAACATATATTTTCAGGCTTAATCGAATGGTGAAAAGCCCATCTTTCTAGGTTCGACAGTTACTATAATATTTGAAACTCTCTAATACGCTGAAAGTGACATTCTTTTTTGAAAACTTAAAATACTTCAAAAACGGTACGACATAGACCAAATATTTGGTTATAAAAGTGGCCCTAAAATTTAACAAGGAATCCAAAAATGCAATAATATATAGGATGTTGTATTTAAAATAACGAAGTTGGTGTCCATTTCCGATATAACCGGGGATACACCTTTGAAAATAATGGTCAACGCGAGCACTTGATTCGGTCTAACTTTTATTTGAAACTTTTTTTTGAAATGTTAATAATAAGACCATTACGGAACTTTGAATCTTAGGCTGAATACCCTGTATATTAAGTATCTGCACATTGCGTTAAATTTATACCATCGCTATCTCCAATTGAAGATAATCCTTCAACAGACATGAATATTACTTACAAAAGCTTTTGTTCATATAAAGCATATTCAATTTGTTTAAAAATTATTGTTTTTTAATATTGGCAGCTTTCTTCCTAGGATCTTTTTTTAACATTTCATATTTAGAATGTAAAACTATAAATAATAAAAATCATAATTACTGAAACATATTATTTAACTAGGTAGGTACTCCTAAATTCATATTTAACATTAAACTTGAGTACGCTTCATAGATCAGTTTGTTAATATTAATTTTACCTGCAGTAGTACGATGATGCAAACCTAATCTAGAATTATATATTTCTACAATATTGTTCCAGCAGTAGCTTTTTTCTGCCGAACTCACACCATCACTTCGTTTATTTTCTAAAAATGTTTATTTTCTAGTGCCAAGTACACAAGTAAGTAATTTACAGATAAAGTAAAATTGGCAATTCGTTTTCTTCTCGTAACAACTCATAATTACTTATATATTTATACAATTTTTGGATTTGAACAGGACCACGTGCACTCTTTATAACTTCAAATTATACTGTATTTTTAGGTTATAGGTTGTCTTTTTTTAACGCATGTTACATTGCTTGCTATTCTTTTCCTTTTAATGCAAGTAAATTTGACAACACACAAAGTCGTTAGTATAATTAATTGAGGGATATATTTATTCCAAACCTTATTGAAAATACTCAACTGAACATAACTGGGAGATATTAGATGGTATAAATTTATCTCACAGTTACATATTTCCTTGTTTATCTGATGAAGAAAATACCGACCCTTAGAGTAATTTCAGGATACACCTTGGCTGTTACACTTTTTACATAATATTTTATTATTTTATTAAAATTATTATAAATCGTAGAAAATAAAATATTTTAAGCAATAGGGTTATTTTATTAAATTATACAAAAATGGTTAAATATATGTGAAGTATATTTAATAAACAACTATATCTAAGCAGTTAAAATAATTTGAAAATACAAAAATACAGTTTCAAATCGACAAACTGGTGGCATTATATAGTTGTTTTTATTTTACCTCTAAAAGAGAACCCTTATCGTTGATCTTTTAATGGTTTGAACTTTATAAGTTTCGTAACAGTTTGTGGTTGTTGTATAAAGATTTGTTGAGAGTTGAAAAGTTTGTACAGAATTGACTTATACTTAAAAAACTGGACTATCTACTTTTAAGAAGCAGGCTTAATTTTATTTATTTATTCAATAAAATTACTGAGTAATCAAACATTTGAACATTATCAAAATGCAATATTTTATTAATTTTATAAGGAAATAAAGTTATTCTAAACAGATATGCAGGTCATAAAGCTTAAAGAAAGAAATAACAATTGAATATTTACCTCTTATGAATGGCGCCTTACATTTTCAGGTATCATTTAAACTAATCCTATGTTTAAGGTTAAATAATAACCCACCCTTGTATTTCCATAGTTCATTAATGTCTTGTAATTGAAGTTAATACATTAATCTTATATTTTTAGCCAACTTTTATGCTTAATAACTTAAAATAGTAAAACCTAAAAGTCATACCCGCATGCTAAAAGCATGTGGATTTTACAAGACAGTATCTTTCTCTCGTGTGTTAAAATTCATATACTTACCCTACTTTATCAAGATATAATACCTTAAAGTAGCAAAAAGCCGCTTTTACAAAAATCACACTTCAGATGTTATATGATTCCATTCAGGGTGTTCCAAACATAAATGACAGCACACAAACTGTTGATACCTTATGACGTGTAGAACAAAATGTGCTTATGATTTTTTTTAAAAACGTATATTTTTTAGAATATTAACATTTGTAGTATTAAGTCTAACCTTGGAGCGCGCGTCGTGCCGGACAGAAATATCGATGACCTTGATGTGTATTACTCATCGGCATATCTTAAATTATGGAACATGTTTGTTTCTAAAAATATTTATTCCAAGGTTAAAACGATTTTAGGTTACTTTACCTGATATATTTTAGAACAATATTTCGCAATCTCCGGTACACAAATCTAACAAAATAAATAAATAAGCATTGTATTTTCCATTTGTTCTTTTTGTGTACAATAGTAATTTTTACGGACTACTATTGTTATAATCCATAAAAATAATCGCTTACTTTAATTTAGAATATCTCCATTGAACACGTTATAAATTTTAAAGCAAAACTAATTGAATTAATTTCGTCTGACATTTAGGATAAAATAATTTAAAATCTTGTGCCTTCAACAAATGATTTTGGTAGCCAGCAATGAAACAATCAACATGTTTAAAAATTAAATATAAAGTGTAACAGCTAACTTAAAATTTTTTTGTTATTTCAAAGAAAGTAAACAAGATCTGCACGTTTTTCCTTACCTTGATTAATCATCAGATCGATATTTATGCTTTCTGTGTAAAAATATATCGATAAAGACAACTAATACTGCAACAAGGACGGTAAAAAATGATTAAATACTAAATTCAAATAATGAAGTTGAAATGATAAATTATTAGATATATTGAAATGTATAACCCATAAAAGAATCCCTTAAATAAAACAAAAATACAGTTTTATTTAAATATTTTAGAATCAATAAAGGATTCAATCGAAAATAGACCATAATAACATATGATTGAAAACGTAAGTTTATTGTATTTTCATCACAGGTAAACAAATGTAAACAAATACAAAAACTGAACAGGTATGGCCATCTAGTGGTGAAGGTACAATTGCACAGAACTAGAAAATAGAAATTTAATGAATTGTAAATTTTAAGTCAAATTCATATAGCCATTGTAAGCGCGTCTAAAAATATGAAGACTTTTTATAATTTGGGAACACCATGTATGTAGGAAAACATTAATATAATTAAACGTGTAGAATACCCATATTCTGTCATTACAAACATTTACAAACAAGGATTTCCCTATCATTATAAATTCTATTTTGAAAAAGAACTTTTGAAAACCCCTGGTTTTAAACATAAACGGTACTTAACTGCAACGATTGCAAACGCAGGTTCGTTTCTAAAAATATCTGTCAACCAAGAGCATCGCCGCCCCCCGTTCCCCGATAATTGGAAGGTTAAAGAAAGCTTGCTTAGATCATAGATTAGAGTACCGATCTTCGAAGGTACATGTACGCTTAGCGTAAAGTGTCGTGGCCGTTCCAGAATAATATATTCGAATTAGTTACCCGTTTTTTTGTTCATCGTGGATCAAAAACCGAAAAGGGCTTAGGATAATAGGCGCTTCTGCCAGTCTATTAACAAGAGTTAAGAAATCTGTTATCCCGTCCAACTGGCTCAAAAAGGAGTGATTGAATGTCGGGACAAGTATTTTCGACACGATAAATTCCTGGAAACCTGGCTGTGAACATTTACCACTATCAAAGGTACCGAATTCATATTAATACTACCTATCGATTCATTGGGGAAGTTGCTCACCTCAAGTGAGATTTAGACATTTCATCTCAATATTTTTGTACTTTGATTATTTAAACTTAACTTAATGAAAGAAGTATTGCTAGGGTCACCTTAACTCTTGAAAAGAGGCCAATAGTTTATTCTCAATAATTAGTCTATTAATTAATTAAGATTACAGTGTTTAAGCATTTAGTCTTTGTTTGGGGATCCTTATATGTTTTAATCACTTAATTTAGGATAAGCTGTTCTTTTACTATCGTTAAATTATTCATAAACCTTAGTGGAAAAGGCATGTAACTATTATTTTATGTGATTATAATTGTTTATCTAAACCAATTCAATATCTTCTTATTTTAAATACCTTTAGTTTTAGGAACATA
>JAHWXV010170230.1:0-10271 GCA_024586415.1 Phrixothrix hirtus
TGGTGACTATCTCTTAGTTTTAATAAAATATTTCTTTAAAAACCGGCCAAATATATAATTACACCAAAATGGTAATCAAAAACTAAAAGAGCTTAATCCTTGTTTTTGTTAAAATCAATTTATTTTAACAAAGTAATTGCTAATATGAGATATATTTCATAAATAAAGATGATGTAACTACAAATATTTTTAGAAAATATGTAGGGAAGCGATAATTTTTGAAATTTCGGAGTACATAAAAAGTACATACTTTGGAAGAAAGTGGTACATATTTACATAATAAATTGCCTATGTATGAGTATGGACGCTGTATTTAAAAATTATAAAATTTGTTTTTTTAAAATTTTTAATCACGTAATTATTTATTTTCTATGCAATAATTAAATTTTAAATTACCTTTTCATTTTCTATTTTATTATTATTATTTTTGCCACAATGAATGGTGACTACCTAGAATATCCCTTCTGGGTAAGGGTATTTAACAATAAATTGCGACCTGACAATGAGGACTTGTTATCTTTGTGTGACAATAAAGGTTTCAAGACCATTATTTGTATTTGAGGAAAAACTAGCATTCGGAACATATTGTGTGTAGTGTAGTGAGAAAAAAGTACCAGTGGTGATTGTGAACCAAATATTATGGCTCAGAGTTAAGTTCAAAATCTGCAAGTAAACAATAAGATGAGCCCTCAGTAATGAGACAATTTAACAAATGCTGTTATTTACTGTAAGTGTTTGTTGAGATCAGAAAATTTAATAACCGACATACCGCCATGGGAAATCTCGGCCCCTTCCATTGCTATGAGTGAGGAAATTTTTAAAGAAATAATGTTTATGCTTCAAGATCACAAAATACTCACTGATGAAGATTTGATACATTAATAAGAGATTGATGTTACGAATGCAAAGGTATACACTGAAGTACGTTTTTAATTTTTGCTGTTGTCGTATCTTTTTAATTTTCAAATCAGGAGGTATATAAATTACAACATATGTGATTTTTTTATAGTGTATACCTCGTTCAAGTCCTAGATATAAACCAGAATTGGATCTTTCATGCGAGCACAACTATATTTCTTTATCTTATAAAGCAATTAATCCGAAATAGAGCATAAATAATTTATAAAAGAAAGGATGCTATAAATTGAAAAATCAAAAATGCTGCGTACATGGAAAGATGGTATTAAATAAGGGGAACATAAGTCAATAAATGGGAACACATTGAAATGAAGACATTTGAATATTTTCAAAAAGCAAGACATTGTCTTGAGCAGGTATAATTTTTACACAATATTTTTATTATACAATTAGAATGATTTCAAAAATATTAATTTTATGTAATACCTGTGATTAGATAACAACGAGAACTCTGCAACAGTGAGCGATGATGATAACGTTTCCATTAATCAATGAAAACTTAAACTTCTCTACCAGTGATAGTTGAATTAATAGATTCAAAATGAAATATAAAATTAGGCAAAGAAAAATAACAAAATATATCAGTAACAGGGAGCGTGCATTTTCAGAGAAAATTTTAGAATCAGCACATTTTCAAATGCAAATGAAAGTAATTATGTATGACTTCGATTTGGATTTTGTCATTAATACTAATCAGATTGGATGTCTATAACAACTTACTTATAATAGAATTCTTGCTCCACAAGGATCAAAAACCGTACTTGTTCACAAGAAAAGTTTGCATGATATCTCACATTCTTATACAGCACAATATTCAATCACTACTTCAGGAAAAACTATTACCTGTTGTATTTTTGTGCATGCCAGAATCTATTGGAAATTTGGTCCTACTGTACAAAAAAAAAGTTGATCGGTTAACCAGTGAACATAAAAATGTTTTTGTAACTTGTTCAAAGTCAGGAAAATTAACAAAGACAATATTGTTTTATCACCTTATATTGAAAACAATCAATTTTTGTTATTAATAGATTCATAAAAAGATCAAACCGATATGACATTATATGATGATATTTATGAAGGTCAAGCAGGCAGAGTATCATGCTTTATAAAAATAATTCCTCCAAAATGCACGCCACTCTGTCAATCGTGTGATGTCTACTTTTACCAACAAACGAAAAACTTAATCAGACGATTGCAAAATTGTTCAACACTACTGCAACAACAAGAAATTGGCAATAATGCAATAAAAATACACTCTTTTCTATTGGATCAATTAAGTACTCCAATTTTTAAACCATTGCTCTTCAGTATGCTTAATGTAATTCTAAATTATTAGAAGAAAATATTTCTTAACATATTTTTCAGTTACTGTTATTAGAAACTGCATCTGTAAAACTGGAAGTTTTATCAATGCGCTCATTGTAGAGAAATATTATGTTTTACATGTTTTTATGATGAGTATCATCCCAAAACATGTAGTTTATCCCAAGATAATTGTTCTGAAGATGAATAATATATTCAATGTAAAATACAATAAAAGAATGAAATTTCCTTGAAATTATCTTCATTCCTTTTGTATTTGTAATTTATATTTAATAAAATGTTTATTGAAATGCATATCATAACACGATTATAAATTTAAAAATTTTTAATTATACAACATTAAAAATATTTTAACGAAACAAATTTTTTAATTTTTATTTTTATTTTATAACGAAAACATTAATTTTTCATGTAAAATACATTTTAAAAAAATCAGGGATGAGACAACACATGACTTTCTCTTATCTATTTTAAACTTAGTTTGAAGTTATTGATGTTAGTTACTTTCCTATTCATCTACACTGAAAACTAAAATTAATTAAAAAGTATAAATAATTAACTTGCCATATGAAACGCTGCTTAACTCCAGAGGTTTTCCTCAATAACTCGCTTCAACAAATTTTCTTAGAGAAACCAATTAGTTTGCATAAAAGAGCATTATAAGGCATAAGAATTACAAGTTTAAAAAAAATTGTTTTAACCATTTTGGAGAAAATCACAAAACGCTAAAAATCGCAAGAACAAAGTGGCACTTTTGATATTCTATTTTAACAAAATTCTTACTAGGGTGTACTAGGAAGGTAGTAAATCCAAATATAAAGTTTTGCTTTTGTATGGCGTTTAGTTTTTGAACTAATGTGACCACATATGTATACATATACACATGTAGACACATACAGGGTGTTTCAGATAATATGACATTCCTTTTAAGGGCTGTAAGTAGACCCTACAGACACCCCAATAAACAAAATTAAAAGCAGTATGAATACAAAAAAGTCGTTTTTTTTCTAATTATATACAACGAGCTGCCTATCATTCATAAAATTATAACTGACCTACCTAACAGTATCAATTTACAGTAACATACACTTTTACAGCTGTAGTAGTCACATTGCAATTTTTTTACTGCAATAAATACCAGTATAAGGGGATTGCCCTTTCACACAATTGAAAGAATTTAGAAATAATCTACGTATACAATTCTTTTAACAATTTTGAAGAAGTTATTTATTAATAAATGATAATAATAAAAATAGAGTTTAGTCATGCTTTGTACTAAGAAAATGTATTTAATGCAAAGATAGCTTAACCAATTATTTATTGACATTTTTTAATTTGACACCTAAAAATCGATTTTCATTTCTGAAATTGTGTGACATCATCCTACACTTAAAATAAATGTACTTTAAAACTTTCAATACAATGGCTGAATAAAAATTAGTTTTATGCTGTTCTTATTTAAATTATTATTGACTATACCCTGTTTTTTAGGCAAGTAAAATATGTTATAGGTTAATTACTTGTTGAGAAAAAATTGTTTTCTTATTTTATAATAAAATACATTAATTGAGATGAAAATTTAACTGTTTGTTCATTTAAAGATTTTTATCAGGAACAAAATTGATCGTACAAAACTTACCGTTAAAATATCTTCATAAAAAATGTTCAAATAAATCACCATTGTTTTGAATACTTAACTAAGCATGACTTTGATGGGTTTTTTATTTTATTAACAAAAGCACCAATCAGTTAAACACAGTGTAGATGGGCACAATTTGTGATTTCATTTTTATTATTAAAACACTGGTTAGTCAATGAAATGCATCTAGTAACTGATGGAAATGTGCATAATTTCGTTTATCAAGATATCAGTCACTGACATTTAAAAAGGTGTATCATATTAGTTTTGTTTTTATGCATCTGTTTCAAAAGTTAAAATAAACACGTGCAATTCTTCTCTACTACAAATATTTATTTAGTAAAAAACACTTCCTTGATGATATTTGTCATTGTCATTGTGCATAGTCGACTCGTCATTATTAAAAAAAAGGAATTTTTAGTATTCGTATTGCTTTTAATTTTACGCTTATTGGGGTATCTTTAGGGTCTGCTTTCATCCCTTAAAAGGAATGTCATATTATCTGTAAAAACATTGTATGTGCGCACACACAGGCTAATTTCTAAAAACATGTTTTTCGGATTCAGGGGACCTGAAAATGTGTATTTCTGCTAAAACTGGACATCGAAAATTTTGACCAAAAACATGACTTTTCGCTATACTATATTTCATATAGGTAAGCAAAAGTAAGAAGGTCATATTATGTTATGCTTGCATAATATGCTACAATGCAATTAAAAAAAAATTTAGGAAAAATAGGAATTTGAATCAGCAATATTGATGGTGGCAATCTGACATGCTAACTGATAAGTCATGCCGCTAGTTTCCAATCAATTCTAATTTCACAGCGCATTACCTGCACAAAAGATTTAAACATGTTTTTCTAGCGAATGTTTGAGTAGCGCATCTTAATATTTTATGAAACATTGGTGGGAGGATCAATCTATAATATATATAAAATTCAGTCGAATTGGATAGGGAATGTCTGGTGTTTCCCTTGTTAGTATGTAAATATTTTCTTTATTTAGTAGGTAACTATTAACAATTTATTTACAACTCATGCATGAAAAAATAACTATTAAAATGCAAGCTATTAATTTTTAAATTAAAATCACACATATATTTAAGTCAGCAAGCCTTTATTTAAAATGTAATTGTGTTGAAAATAAAATGCATATTAATTTAATATCTGTCAACAATTTCCTTTTCTAATATATTTGAGTGTAAAATAATTCTAAATTTTATTTGACTTGAGAATGAAATAATGGAATGACAATCATAAATAAATTGGATATAAAAATGTTTTTCAAAACTTGGGTAAATATACAATGGAACTTCAATTTAATAAAATTGATAAATCTATGTGAAAAATTAATTAATGAATTCAAAAATTTAGGGAATAATTGATATTTACATCTGAATTCCATAAAAATTTCATTAAATAGTAGTTGCTATATTTTAAAACAAAATTAATTTGGTAGTTGATTGCAGTGATATTTGATAAAAATTATTTTAAAATTTCATTGATTTACAACTAATATCTATACAATTACAATACTTGATTTTTAGGTAAGTGTAAAATGGCAAGTGATTAATGAAGAAAATGATAGCCGAGTCAACAAAGGTACGGTTCTAATTAAAAAGGAGCCTCAGGAGTCTGCTGCTCAAAATGTTGCTGAACATGATATTTTTGGTGGTGCTGTAAGCGATTCTGAAGATGAAGAAGATCCTCCATTGAATGTATTGGAATTGGATTCTGCAGATGACAGCCATTTAACAGACTCAAATTCTATTATGGTAAAAAACATTGTTTCTAAAATAACAACCTCACATTCACCTTAAAAGTAAAATTTTCCATAATATTTGAATAATACCTATATTTGTCTTATACCTTTTGTATTGTCAAAAATATTTAACAGTTTAAAATTATAAAGATAAAAGTTTAAAACGAAGCACCGCTGCTAAGAGATTTTATATTTTCAAAATAAAAGTTATACAGGGTGTCTACAAGTAATCAAAGTTGACGAAATATCACCAAAATTAAAAATTGATCACAAATGTAATAAAAGAAGAGATTTTGTTATAAAAAACTTTGTCATGCCTTAAAAAATCTGTAAAATTTACTTCTTGTAAAATGTTTCGGTATTGTAATGAGCTGTGGGTTATGGATGTCACCAGGATGATTTTTTAAATAAAATCAATCAACTAGTGTCTTCTCTGTGCTTAGAGTTTTTCAAAGTATGGCACAAGATAAGGAATTTATTTCAAAAAGTCTTCAATAAGCCATGAAATTAACTTTTATAAACTCTGTAGAGGCCCTGTTTATAGTTTCTATTAATGTCTTAAAATTTAATTACTAATGTAATCTTTGAACAAGAACACTTCAAATTTTACACTTTCCATATTAGAAAAAAATTAGGGTATGTTATATGTCACATTATACATTTTTAAGGTTGATAAGTTCTATGTCAAAATATAAATTTTAAGTGTAACATTTTCTTTATTTAATTATTAATATCAATGTTTAATGAAAAAATCTATGTAGTTTATTTATTTAGTAAAATCTTTAAACTATTCAAATATTTGTATTTATTAATATTGGTCTTAATTACACCATAGCAATATAATAAACTATTTTTCAAAGAAATTAGAATAAAATTTCAAATCCATGCATGAGGGGATGATACCATAGCATGGATGCCTGAGTTTAAGAGTTTATAACCCTTCAAAAATCACAAGGTATGGGTCCTTATCTGAAGTTCTAATATTATTGTATGTTTTGTAAATCATTATATATTTAATATTTATTATTTAATGAAAACATTTACGCTGTAGAACATGTACTGTGAGTCTACTCTCAACGTTGCAAGATTCAGTTGTGCCAGTTAGATTGTTTGATTCCAGATAGGGGTTGGGGTTAGCACAACGTAGCTCAGCTTCCAACAGAGTAAAAGACAAAGAATGGGCGCCAATCGTTTGCAGAATCGTAGAGGCAACACGCACCTGAACAACAAGATGTGTGGTGTACTTACTTTACCCTAAATCTTCTCAACCTGTACCATTGGTCCAGCAGCCAGAATTTCCACCTAGCTGAAAAAGGGTTAGGTAATGTTATTCGTCGAAAATAATTCAAAACAGATAGTTAACAACAGTATTTATTCCAAGAAAACTGGCGAAATCAACAAATAAAAAAAGTATTGCAAATCAACAATAAGGGTTAAGTACTGTTAGTACAACAAAGTAAATTTATGTCATCGAAGGGACGTATACATCAAGCAAAGGTTACTGAATTTGTCTTTTGCAGATTAAGGCTAACGCAAAATATAATCATTGTTATAATTATACAAATAATATAACAAAGTAAATTTATATCCTCGAAGGGACACATACATCAAGCAAAGGTTACTGAATTTGTCTTTTGTGGATTAAGGCTAACGCAAAATATAATAATTAATCGAGCGCACCCTCAATATCAAATGGTAACATATGAATATGAATAGTAACTATGTCTTACTTGGACGCAAGTAAATGAAAAACAGCAAATTAATGTTAAATGAGGAACAAAGCATTACTAAGTCATAATTCACTATCAGCGAAAGTAATAAAATAAATTTTTCCTAAAAACAATTTGACTGAAGGTCCATTTGCAATGGTTTCATTCTCGAGAATAAACCAAGCATATGCATGTATATCCACTTAAATAACTGGATCTTAAATTAATTGAAAAAAAATAACTTTATGATAGTGGAAGATTGCAAAGTAAAGTTTATAGCGTATTTAAAATGAATAGCAAATTAAATTAATATTAAATTAGACGGCGTTACTTTACAGTGAGTAGTAGAACTTTAATATATTGTAATTTATGTGATTAAATATTACATATGTTCTAAGTTACAAGTTAAAACACAGAGAACGTAAGTAGAACTTCATATGTGGCAAAGATAACTTGATAAAATTTAATGAAGTTTGTAAACCAAATACATAGTAGCTTATTTATGGAAAGTAATTATTAAATTAAGTAAACGGCATTCACTGAGTGACATAATGCAAATGAATAAAAACATAAATGTACGACCTTATTTAGGGGTTAGAAGTAATCAGCAGTCAATATCCATGTGGTGGCAGTATCTTAATACAATGCCTGACAGAACATCGTCCCCAGCAGTAAACTAATAAATACAAAACAACAATTACCAATAATGTTAATTAGAAAATTGGCGAAATACATACCAGTGGTTAGATGTTACAGGAGCATAAAGAAAACCCAACCGTTTATGCACAGAGTGATTATTGAAAAGAAAGAAATGAGTCGTACTTCGAAAATATGCACATGTGGCTATAAGCTGATAATATGGAAAAGGTGTCAATAAACCTTGCAGATATGAAATGTTTGTCGAATTTCACCAAGGACTTTTGATATAATTCGAAAGCATTAAATCGTGGCACTATTTTTTGAATAAGATTTTAAAATGCAGAATGTTCTACAACAGATTAATTGGTAATTAATAATGAAACGAATTTGTAGCAAAAGAATTTTCATAGCGACTGGAAATAAATTATGTATATACAACTGATGCTAGATTAAAAATAAAACATGAATTTCAATTTATATGCCCAATAATTTAACCAAGTGTATATGAGGTTCACCAAAATAATAATTAATTTGTATCAGTAAACGAAAAGAGTATAAATCTAATTTTAACCTTGACACAATCTTGTTAAAATTAACTAAAATAATCAGTTTTTAAAGACAGTCAACTGATAAAACAAAAGACACTTAAAAGAATGTATGGCTGCAAAAATCCATCTAATTAACAAATTAAATAACTTAGAACTAAAACAACAAAACTTAATCACCCTCACAACATATATAGACAAGCTAACACACATACTTTTCACAAATGCACTATTAACCTATTAATGTTTTCTAAACTGCAAATAAAATTAATAGATAATGGACTTAAATACATAACACAAAAAAAAATCTGGTGTGAGAACACATGACTGTTTCTTGTGTAATTAAAGTTAATGATGTTAATTATTTTCCCAAACATATACACTAAAACTTTATAATTCAATTTTAATGTAAAAACAAATAATTTATCATTAAACAAAAAGTAAACATATGCAATTATATATTAGATATGTACAAATTATTAAAATATTAATTTATATGTATTTTGGAAATGATAATCGCAAAGGTCATCCATCCAAATTACTGAAAATACAAAATGCTACTTAACCCCAGAGATTTTCTCCGATAACTTGTGTCAACGCATTTTTTCAGAAAAACTGAAGTTCACGTGAAAGGGCATTAAAGAAATATTGTGAGAAATTTTTAGAACCATTTTCAAGAAAATCACAAAAACTTCAAAATTACAAGAATAAAGTGGTATTTGTGGTCATTTGATTTTAACTAAATTCTTGCCCTCACGTGTCAGGAAGATAGCAAATATATAAAATTTCACTTTTCTACGTTTAGTTTTTAAAGTATGTTCACAATTAATACTTTAAGCACTTCCAGTTATTTAATTTTCAGAAATTTATTAGAGAAACAGCTTGGTTCATATAAAACGTAATTAAATAGTTAAGAAACATATCAAGTTTAAAAAAATTGTTAGTCGATTTCAAGAAAATCATAAAAAGCTAAAAATTCGAAAAATTCCTAAAAATGACAGAAATAAAATGGAACTTTGGGTTCTTTAATTTTAACCAAATTCTTGATTTTGCATGCAGAGGTAGTTATGATCTCAAATATAAATTTTCATCTAGCAAGGATTTTTAGTTTCATAGTTATTTTATTCAATACTAACGGCAAAGATACTTCCGTTACACGATTTACAGAATATTTTCTGAGAAACCATCAAGTTTATATAAAGAACATTAAATGACTAAGAAATATAGTGAATTTTTAAAAAAATATTACAGCTGATTTCAAAAAAATCATGAAAAATCAAAAAGTAATAACAGTAAAGTGGCATTTGCAGTTATTCGATTTTAATCTAATTGTTGTGCTTACATGTTCAATGACTACAAACTTAAATATAAAATTTTATTTATCTATGATTTTGTTTTTGAGATATCCTGTTCACACACATACAGACCAATTGCTAAAAGCATGATATTTGGACTGAGGGAACCTGAAAATGTGTGTTTCAACCAAAATTTTGGACAAAAACAGTGCTTTCTCTTTTACCTATATTTTATATAGGGTAAAAGAAAGTAATTACTATTAAAAACACTAAAAGTTTACTTATTAAAACTGTGGCAATATTACAGGGAAATATTAATGACATTGACATTAACTAAAAAAAAAACACGTTTTTCAGACTCAGGGAGCCCCAAAACGTGTATTTCCACTAAAATTTTGGACGAAAACAATACTTTCTCTATTCTATATTTCATATAGGTA
>JAHWXV010170240.1:0-11447 GCA_024586415.1 Phrixothrix hirtus
TTAATTAGGTTAGAATTGGTTTAACGTTTTACCTGGAGGATATCTGAAAAGTTCATAAATATTGATTTTTTTAGGAATTATTGTTTATTCTTTAAGCTTTTATTCAATTGTATTGGAACCTGTTTCGCTGAAAGCAGTTTAATTTTGCATTTTCATTTTTGTTTTGTATTTTTAATTCATAATTGTGCGACGTATTACATTTAAAGAGAAGAGAAAAAGGAAAGCCAAGTACATATAAAATTATTGGATGTTAATAGTCTTGTCAGGACGCAATTTGATTAGATTTTCATTTTCAGTATTGAGAATTCCTATTGTATTGCGTGACTATAATATTAAAAGGCAATGATTTGATTTATAGAATTTCCTTCATTTGAATTCTTTACCGAGTAATGAGTATAACAACGAAACTTTAAAGTTAATTAAACTTTGTGAATGTTTCAAGTTGGATATTGGCAGATTAGTAATGTTCTGTCTATTTCTGTTCAGTGTGACTTTTATACTAGTTACATTCTTTTTAACAATCTACACTTATAAATTAATATTTACATGTATTGTCTAGGTTCTTAAAAAAATTATCTCCGTTAAATTGAAAGTATTTTGGAACCATTTTATATATCGATCATTACAACGAAATTTGAGTTTAAATCATCTCATTTTGATACCAATCAAAACTGAAATACTCCATATTCATTCAACTGAAGTGAAGTAGCAGATTTTAAATTAAAATAGTTCCAACATAAAATTATCCTTTGCAACAAAATATATTCATGTAGGATGCATTTGTCTGTCTTTGATGTACTTGGAAACTGTAAAAGAACCAACATTTACACACATACGTTTGATGTTCTCTTTGTTTAAATAAAGCTGAGAATTACCTTTTAGACTCCATCCGTTATAACGAATATACTACGAAGTAGCATTATAAACTTTTCTGCGAGTAATGGTCGATATTAAAATAACAAGAGGAATTTTTACAGCAGTAACTAATCGACTTATAATTGGGCATATTTATTTATATATAGGGTAATTGCAAATCAACTGACTAAAAGCTTTTCAGTATCTTATCAACCAGGTGTAGGTATAAAAAATTTTGTAGAAATAAGGTTTCGTGTGAAAGTATTGCCCATAAAATCAAAACCGTAAAAACTGAATGTCTATGAAAACCCTTAATTTGAAGTCGTGTATATGAAATATTTTAGATGAAGCATCACTCTAAAATACGTGTCATCATTTCTCCATCATTTTTAAATTGTCATATTAAATCATTTATTGCATACACAACAAAGAACGTTGCAGAAAAGTTTGAATTTAGACCAATCACATGAGCATCTCAGCGATAAAACCTTGTAACCCCTAGCAAAGTGATATTATCTACAAGAAACCGATTTGATTAGTCTAAGTTTAAACCTTAAATTTTATGTTACGATTAACAGGAAACATGACTAAACACACGCCACAATTTAACACAATAAAACATTGAAAAGTCTATTTAAAATTACCCAAATCTTATATTGTAAGATTTCAGAATAACATACATATATAAGCTTAGATATTAAATAATTCTAAAAGTAAAAGGACTGGAAAGAATCTTTGTCTGGGGTTCTACCCTAGTTGGGCGGCATTTCAAACGCAAAAGCTGCTAGCAATTTAAGCACTTACGCTAAATTATGAAATCAAAGATTCATTTGATGCCATCTAGTTGCGGAAATGTATATACTGGTATACGTTATTTACTTAACTGTAAATTAAACAGTAAAATTATATAGAAATATCTTATAACTCATATAAATTTGGTTTTTTACTTAATGAATGGGATACCTGGACGACTTCGCGCACGTACATGTTCAAAAGCGTTCTACAAATAACACAAGTAGAATTGTGCTTAAATTGTTGGCAGTATTTGTAGCTAAAATGTGGCAAGGTTCGACTCTTCTGATAAAAATCAAATAGAACTATATATGTCAGGAGTTCTCTTGTGATATTCAAAAACAGATCAAAGCTATTCATAGTTTTACTCTTAAAATTATCTGAGAGCTTTGTCACTTTGACATTCCACAACTTTTGAGGACTTGTATTAATTATTTTTAATTTTAAATTAAGTGAAAGCCTAAATTTATTTGCTATTCTTGTATAAAAGGCTATGAAATTTGATGATTCTTTAGGATTATATGCCAACAGTTTATAGGGATAGACATTTTTTCGTATATTTTGCTATAAACGTTAAATTGTAAACTTATTTCTGATGCTGTGTAATTATATTAACAATTAAAATTAACCTTTGTGATATTTGAGACCCAAATTAATTAATCTCAATACTCTTCAACAGTCCAATTAAGAAAATGTAATAGATATTGTAACGAAACTAGGTAATTGTTTTAAAAGCTTTTATTTTAATTCACTATATTAGAATTATTTATTTACACGTATTCAACCGAAATTTTTATTTTACAAAACATCATAAAGACGTTTACATTTCTATTTGTATGTTACAGTTACTTAACAAGACCAAATTCTTAGTAAAACTAAAGCTAAAGGAAATTATATTGTTATTTATAGAAAGAGGAAATTCTGGATACTTCTAAATTTATAAGGAATAAAACCAGTCAGAATGCTGATGTAATAAACTTCAATTTATTTAGATATCAATTGCAGTAATAAGTCATTTGTGATTACATCATTTACTTTAGTTTGATGGAAGCTTGTTAAATGTTCTAGAATATTGTTATTTCTAATTTTGTTACAATATGTAATGGATGATTTAAACGTAAGCGTACAGTATAATCATCAGCTCAAAGTATTTGAAAAAACAAAATAATTTTGAATATTTAAATTTGTATCCTTGGCTTATAATCCTGAAGAATACTCTATTTTGGGAAGCACTCACTGGCACTGAAGCCAGACAGTATAAACGTTTCTAGAGTTTACCTAATTTCTTGAAAGTATGTAAGGTTTTTAATTAATATAGGTCAAGATACAAAACACAAACGTACAAAGAAAGAAACCCTATCTTTATTTTTGGAAACATTTACAAATGCAAAACGAAATCAAATTACAAGCTTTAATATTTGGTGTTATCACCTTTTGCATGAATTATTACTTGCAAACGCTTTTGTATAGATATAATTAAATTTCTAATACAATCTTGCGGTTTTGCTTCCCATTTTCCAAACGTAGCTTCTTGAGCTTTTGGAGTGTCCTGAGAGAGTTAATATGCTTGCGAATTCGTCTTTTAATAAAATTGGAGCAGGCCAGTCCAATAATTGAATTTGCGTTTCAGTTAAAAAGTTTCTAAGCGCCATTACCATGTGCGGTCAAGCATTGTCGTGCATCAAGCAAAATTGTTGCCATTAAATGGAGCGTAGGGCACAACATGGAGCATTAGAATGCTCTCAACGTACCGCTCGACTATCAAAGATCGTACGATAACGTCTAACTCTGTAAAAGCTTCCGTAAATATTCCTCCCCACGCCATAAGTGATCCTCCTCCAAATGGTATCCTTTGGCCGATGTTGTTATGCGTATCGCTCAGTCGAGCGTCTCCAAACTCTAAATTTGCCAATGTCATTATGAAGATGACATTGTGTTTCATCAGAAAATAGAGTATTGTTCCATTCGCCCGACTCACATCAAGCATAATTTTGTGCAAAATAAGGGCGAGCTGGTCGATCTTCTCTGAGGAGTTGTAGACAACGTGCTAGTCTTCAAGAAAACAAATTTATTGAAGCTTTATCTCACAATTCTCGCAGACACATTAACATTTCAAACTCTTTGGAGGTCGTTTCGTATTTCAACGGTAGTCAGAGCTTTGTTTTTTATTGTGAAATTTACGATAAATCGATCATCTCGAGCTGTTGTTGGCCGTTTTTTAACAGATCCAGCTCGCCCAGTGCATTACCAGCCTATTGAAAGCGTCTGTAAACGCATTGAACTGCTACTTTGCGTATTCCCAAGGTTCGAGACACGTAACGCTAACTTCCACCATCTTCGATCACCGCAACGACTCTAGGGGTACATTAAAATTTTTATACTACAACATTGTACTACTGTGATGCCAAAATTGAATTTAACGTAAATTAATTACAATAATTCAACCAAATAAAAAATATGACTGTATAAATGTAAAAAAAAAATTGTTTTCAGAAATACATTAGCAACAATATCTCTAGTTAAACAGTTATACTAAAAACCTATTTTACTATGCTTTCAAACAGTGAAGTTTTCCGTAAATATAAATACTTTTTCGTCAATGAAATCTGGCCACAAGATTATATTAGGTTATAGGTTATTACTTTTGTCTTAACATAAGTAATAACCTATTTAAACCTAATATAACCTTGTCGCCAGATTTCATTGCCGGTGTGTGTATTATATGGCTAAAAGAAATGTCAAATTAATTATGAACTTATGGAGTATTTCTATACAGTTTTGCTCTTTAATTGATAGTTAAGAAAACTTTATAAACAACCCTAACGTATCGTTGCGGAACCTCATGGCACGTAATGAATTCTTTATATAAAAGTTTAAAATATAACTATTGTTACAATATAATAAACTCGTTTTTTCGATTTTATTTCATAGTATTCAGTTTTATATTCAAAAATTTTTTTCCTTTGGGTAGCAACGCTTGGAAGTATCAATTAAGTACGTGATGGTTTTCCTGTTATTACCAGTCAATGAAGTTTACTCCAGATACCATTAACATTTTCGATAAAACGTAAGCATTAATAACTTTACTAGCGATTAAAAATGTTAAGGTTTATAACATGTTATTCTAAACAATGTGAATGATTTCAGTGATTCAAACGTTGACCCATACTTTAAAGGCAAATTACGAAGTACGTCCAGTTTTTTTTATATTTGCTGCCGCCCGTGAATGCAGTTGCAGACATGCGCAGTCCTTCCCTGACCCACTTAGAAGGAGTTGACACTATTTCGGGTTAGTTGAGTGTTGTGTACGTTTCGTGGTGCTTCTTTGAAGTAACCAAGTTAATTCAAAATCCCGCTACTTGTATGACTGTGTCCGTAAGAACATTGAACTAATCCCCATCCATTAACAAATCTGTGAGGTGTACGTAGAAAATATTATGAGTGATTTAGTGATAAGGAGATGGATTAGATAGTTCAATAAAAGGGATGATAATGTGTACGATAACGAAGCGGGCGTCCACCTTTAGTTAATGATAAACTGGTTCGTGAAGTTGAATGACAATCGATGGACTGGAGGTATATTACGTCACCAAGAAGAGCAAAGGCCAGTCTAATCTTGAGAAATTGAAATATCATGCGCACAGTGTTTTGGGATAGATACTGGTAAATGTTTTACTACGAGGTGAAACAATCAGTGCAAATGTTTACTGTGAGATGCTTAGAAAATAGCGTCATGTAATACAGAATAGGCGGCAAGGAATACTCACCAGAGGCATTGCTTTGATTCACACCGAATGCGACACAACTTTTGGAAATATTTGCCTGGGAACAATTCAATCACCCTCCACACAGTACAGACCTCACTTCTAGTGACTTTCATCTTTTTGCACCTGGAATGGAGCCTTTATGGCGTAAGGTTCAACAATGGTGACGCGATCAAAGAGCATGTTACCACTTCGCTAACATCACTGGTTGCACCTTTTTGTGAAGAATGGAAGTAAAAGCTTGTGCCGCGCTAAGACAAGTGCCTACAAAATGTTGGTAGTTATGTAGAAAAATAGCTTAAGTTTTATAGATTTTTTTACTGAATATGTACTTGTTTCCTTTACCCTGTCAAACGGAGCTTAGTTTGTGGACGTACCTCATATATAGATCAATTCTTGAATGTGTAGTTGTTTTCTTACGAACTAAAGGTATCGAATATGATTAACAGGCGAAGTCATAAGAGTGAAGGCGTCTAGGCAAAAAAGAAAGATTATAACGTATTTTTAAATTCTTTTAATTAATCGGTAACAGGTGGTACGTACTTTTTACTTTCTCTTACCCTATATGAAAATGGATAAAAAAGAACGCATTGTTTGCGTCAAAAATTTTCGATGATGAAATTTTAGCGAAAATGCACGTTTTTGGGTCCTCTGAGTACGAAAATCATGTTTCTAGGACAGGCCACCTGTCTGAGTGTGAACATCATATCTAGAAAATGAAAAGTCGTAGATAAACAAAACTTTGTGTTTAAGTTTTTAGTTATCCAGTTAGTTACTACCAGAATTTAATTAAAATCGGATAACCAGAAGTGCCACTTTACGCTTGTCATTCTTTGGTTTATCGCAATTTTCTCGAAATTGGCTCAAACGATTTTTATAAAAATTACTAGGTTTCTTTGATGCCCTTTTATGTAATCTATGCAGTTTCTCTAAAAATTTTCTGTAAATTCAGTTGTCCTTTGTCCGTTAACTCTGAATAAAATAACAAAGAAACTGAAAGTTCTAACTATCAAAAGGTATATTTGAGGTTAGAACCATCCATCTATGCAAAAACAAGAATTTGGTTAACATTGAAGAACCGGAAGTACCACTTTATTCCCGTCATTATAGATATTTTCAGAATTTTTCGTTTTTCGCGATTTTCTTAAACTTAGCTGTAACAATCTTGTATTAAATTTAACATATTTTTTAGCTATTTAATTCTGTTTAATAAATTTATAAAAAGCGAGCAACTGGAAGTACTTAAAGTATTAATTATAATCAACGTCATAAAAGAATAAAATTTTATAACTTTTCCATCTTCTAGAAATGCCGTGTCAAGAATTTCGTTAAAATATAATGACCGGAGGTGCAATTTTATTCTTGCGATGCTACGGCTATAACAATTGTTTTAAACTTTGTTAAGATTCTTATATATTTGATGCCATTTTAGGTTAATTTTTCGATTTATCTGAAGAAATACGTAGAAGCGAGTTATCGGAGAAAATCTTTAAATTTAAGTAATCTTTTACGTGTACAGTAATTTTGTCCATTCCCAAAATAAACGTATATAATATTTTAGTCAGATGTGAATATTATTTGCATATCTATAATACATAAGAGAAAGTCGTGTTTTATCTCAAACCAGATTTTTATATTTAAAGTGATGTGCAATCAACATTTTCACTTTAGACTGGTTAACATTTCCGATTCTTCTAAAATATCTTGATATAATTTGGCATATAGATTTACTGAATTAATTGTGTTATGATACATAACTGAAAAAAGCAGATGGTGAATCGTTCATTTAGTTTATTACAACCTCTATACTCACCAACCAGGAACTGATGATAAATATTGGCGTTGAAAGACTGTATTTTTATTTCTATTGCAAATACTGACTATACTTTACGACAAAGTTTAACATAAAACACGAATAACGCTGATGAAGTTTAAATTTTGGACAAACACAATAATAAATTATTTAGAGACACCCTGTATATTATAATGTATTCTTAGAATTGCGAGCATATTTGGAAATACCTCGGCAACATTGTAATAATAATAACATAAAATTAAATATTCGAAACTATAATTTATTTAATTTCTTTCTTGTTTAAAATCAAATTCAATTACAACTTCCATAGAATACAAAGTAACGGGGTTGCAGTAAATTTTATCATGTCAGAAAGTCTGTAAACATGCATAACCTTCTAAAAATAGCTATCAACAATCCCCGCTGTACTTCTCACCCCCTCTAAAAGAAACGTTTCCAAAGTCAGTGGAAGCTAGATACTGTAAGAGTAGTCAACGCTTCCGCTTTCTGAGGCAAGTAAGTGCACTCGTACCTAAAAAAGGGACAGCACTCTGGTTCAAAGTAGAAACATTATAAGACAAAGAAGTTACCCAACTTTAAGTTTTTTTTAAATGAATGAATTTGTGGAAATTCAACATTTAACCCCTGAAGGCGGATTGTATTTGGGGTCAATCATCATCTTATCACGTTTGTGCCCTAGGAAATGGTCAGGGACAAATTGTGACATAGAAGCAAAGTACTAAAACATCTAGAACCAGAAGCGTTGGTCTCTCTCTCTCTCTATCGCTCTCTCCCTTTCATTTGGAAACTTCCGTTTGCGAATTTCAAGTAAGTGACGTTCTTTTGCTATAAATTTATCGCCACGCAGTCCGCAAAGTGCTATTGATTATCTCGGATGCTACAATAACCCCCTTTTCTTAAAAACTCTGGTGAAGTGATATATTGGTCAAGTTAAGAATAGACATTGAAATATTTATGTACATATTGTTTCGAAACTTTAATCATTTTAGCTTTTAATAAGTAACAGTCACAGTTTTTAGGCTGTGTTTAATGTTCAGTTTAGATTAAGTATCAAATATGCTACTAATTATTCATTATAGCGATTGATTGAATTTAATTCTTAGTATTTTCTTGTTTATAAGAAACCAATCTTTCTTTCAGAAATTTATTAGAAATAATTTAAAGTAAGTACAGAAATATTGTGAATCTACGATTGACCTGATTCAAGGGTGCACCCAGTGGCGTACGATTCACCATCCATCTAGTAAGTACTCCACGGTTTTCTCACATTATGGTTAAGGAAATTGGAGCCACCATTATCCTCTTTCCCCCCTATAATCCAGACGACTCTAACATCACCTGCACCCTTTAGGGTCGCAAAATGTCTTTGTCCCGTTATACACTCTGTATAAAGGCAATTCGTTTAAAAGTGACAATATAATGTAACAACGAACTTGACTTGTTCAAATAAATAATTTAACTCTAGCAAGATTTCACTTATATGAAATTATTTCTGAATCTGTAAATAGAATATATTATTTTGTTTAGATCTGTAATTAGTTATTTTCTGAAGAACGTTTGCTATCATTTCAATTCATACAGAATTAATAATTAGGTTTTTAATATTATTGACATCAATTTTAGAAAATTCTATTTATTTTCAAATCAAAATTGAATATATTTATTTGTATATACCATATTTTAACATCTAATCAATATTTTTACTAATTTTTATGTTATTTTCTTTATCCAGATTGCATTTTATTTTTTTATTTACCCATGACTTATTTAAGGTGGATAAATAAGTTGAACTGTATTTATTTTAATGTAAGAATATTAAACAGTACCTACGTAACCTAACAGCCCTTCTATATATTCGAAGAGAATCGGTTTGGAAATACCCCACGGGTATGCAGATAACTGAATACTCCAAGAACTGTGTAAGATGAAAATGAAAGCGATGTATATATCACTGTTACAAAATTGTATAATCCAATTCTCGTCTAATTATAGACTTAGAATTAAATTTCTATAAAGTTGAGAATACATAACTATAAATTTAGTTACAATGAAGAAATTATAGGCCATCTCTTATTTCTTAACGTGATTAAGGAATGAAAAATGACAACTACGTTTTCTTAAATTTCTAATTTTATAATATATTTATTAATTTATAATTCTACGGAATTCGCTCCAAACATAACAGGCGGAACGTTTCTTACATTAATACTGTTGTATATTTGCAATTCAACCCGCCTAATTTAGATTTTGGGGCTTTAACTTCCGTAATTAACTTCCTCAAGAGAATTTGTTTGAAATTTTTATCAGACTTTCAGATGCTGGTGTTTAGTTTTTATATAATTTTGTTGAATAGATAAGCGTTTGAAGAGAAACCTCAAGCTCAACACTGCAAAAACTTTTTGTACTTTTATCTCTTTATAGAATGACAAACGATACAGTAAGTGTTTCCCATAATTGATATCTTTTCTATAAGGTAAAATATTTAACGATGAAGTTACGAGTAGTGCATTAAAAATAAAGATTGTCATATTATTTCTTTTACGAAAAGCGTATTCTCTATTTTGGAAATTCTTTTCATTTAATAAAATCTGAAACAATATTATAATATTAAATTTTTTCGACGAACGTTAAATCTCTAAAATATGATGGCTAAGCGTTTTCCAATACTTCTATTATTTCTAACATCTTATATTATAGAGGCATAATTTAAACATACATTTTATTATGTCCTCTAGATAAATTTAAAACAATTTTTCTAACAAATAAAAATAAATCAATTTAACTATTTATAGGGTAAGTCCAGGATAGATGGCTACTATTTTCTTTGAATCAAAATTAGAAAACAACTATTTACTTAATAGAACTGAAACTTTTGTTATAGATTCGTTGAAGGGTTAGTAATTTGAAACAGCACAAGGAATATGTTAACTAACACTAAAATTTGCTTAAAATAACTGTCAGTTCGTTGTAGTGTAAAAGGCCATCCGCCCCTAAAGGCCAGGTGAGATAGCCACAGCTCTTAGGTATAGATGGTCAATGGACATTTTAATAGTTTTTTTGTTGTTTACCACATTTTAGGCATAAACTTGAAAAGTTTGAGCAGTCTTCGTGTAACTAGTTCATACAATTAACATATTGAATCCAATCCACTGTTTGTTTTGTAGTTTTATAATTCTTACCACATTCAACACATTCGCTATCGCTGTTCCAAAACATCATCTTCACTTTCTAACTCGATCTCTACTTCGGATTCATAACTTGATAAAGAATATTGTTTCATACATTTCTTCTTTTGAGTAGACTGCTTTCCCTTTTTGGTGGGACATTTTTGACTGTTTTTCTTCCTCTTTAATGTTTTCTATTTTACTAGAGCAATATTTTCTGTAGATGTTAAAATCAAACTAATCTATTTTTGTTCGTTTTTTTAAACTATGAGTGATCAAAGGAATCCGTCTAATTGAGTCGAGTAATTTTCCTGGAGTAACTTTATCTGAACTTCTTACTTCAACACCTTTGTCTTTTGAGTGGGGAGTAGCAAGACGTAAACAATGTGATGTATTTGGTTGAAAAAGATTATTAGAATCTGAAATTGTCAATTTTTCGACCTGCGGTTAATCATTTGAAGAAATTTTACACTAATTCTAAGATTTATCCGAAATTTCGAAAGCGTATTCAGGTATAGCGGCAGGATTGAAAGGAAAAATCTCTATAGCCCTAAATCCCGCAATTGCGTTTGTAGGAATAGTTGATCTGGACCAACTTTTAAAGAGGAGAGAACCAAACTGGTGTCGTTTAATTTGCTTTACAGGATTCGTTCCAATCCAGTTATTACAAACATCGTTAAAAGAGTTTTTCAACGATTTGAAAACAGGTAACGTGTTGTATGACTTGGAAAGCAAAATATAATAACATCATTAGCATCAGAAGCTTCCAGTAATTCAACTAATGTACAATGCGATGAATGCCCATCCAAAATCAACACAACTTTATTAATAGGTTTTCGAGGTATGAAGAATTCTTGCAACCATCGTAAAAACAGGGATATATTTACATAAATAGACTTTTCAGACATATGTACAACTGCTGTAGGCAGCGTGCCATCTTCAAATTCATCTCTTTTGTTTTTCCCTTTAAATATAGCTGCTGGTGGTAAAAATTCCCCTTTTGCATTGCATCACGCTATTAAACTTATGGTCTCTCCTTTTTCAGCAGAATATACT
>JAHWXV010170272.1:0-14859 GCA_024586415.1 Phrixothrix hirtus
TTCAAATAAATTTTATATAAATAAAATTTAAATAATTGTTTAATAAATAACAGAGCATACTTATACGACATTCAAACGTGGATAATCAACATAATTAAAAAACAAATAAATTAAGTTTTTTTGAAATAAAAATTTAAATTTCACAAAAATTAACATAGCAATTTATATGGCAAATCAACGTGGGGCATTCTAAAAATAAAATTAATTAAAATCTCTAAAAATATCATAACAATTATATGGCGCCACCAAACGTGGGGCATTCAATATAAACATTAATAATTGTAAGTTAAGTTTTGAAATAATATATTTTCAAATTGTTAATTCAAAATTATCACAACAATATGTATGTATGTATATTATTTGAAACGCAGCGATAAGTGAAATAAAAAGAATTTATGCAAATGTAAATATTGGGGCTGGATATCGATAAATACGGCTTGTGAGGTATCGGCAGATTCACCTATAAAAATTACACCCGATAGGCCTATTCTTGTTCGGGTTGCTTTTACGCTTGCTGAGCGTGCGGCATTAACTTCTCTTAAAATGCAACGTTTCCAATTGTGAAACGCCGGGGTTTGTAATTTTACCTGCCAGTTCTGACGTATGTGCGTAGTGCAGTTTATTTTAATTAGGATTAATTCTTTTTTATTGTACGCTCTTATCACATTATTGTAATTTGACGGCGTGTATTCTTTTTTAAATTATCAACCATTCTTATTTTAAATTGGCAAAATTTAATACAAAGTGCTTTTCGGCCCGTCCTGCGTTTTAGCGTCTGCCTAATAATTCTAGAAGTTAGATAAGGCTTAAAACATTACTTAAACTGCTAACATATGAATATCGGCTGCCTTTGTAGGTAATAATTCTAGAAGATTTTTAGTAAATTATGAATATTTATTAATTTAGAAAATGGGTAAATTTATGCTTTAGAAATATGTAGGGCGGATACATAGTTGTGGGATACATAGTCGGGGGATAAGATTGTAGGTGATCAAAAAGGCGATTTCTTCTCCGTAAGACACGCTTATCTCTAATATCTTGAGGCTTTAATGGCGGGCTCTTGTTTACGTATTCTTATTTGTCTTCAAGCACAAAGGTTTAGCTAAAATAATTTTTAGCTGCTGGTAACGCGAGTGTGGTGGTTATCATCATTCTTGCATTTATCAGCAATGTATATTTTTAAAGTAAGCAGTTAATTTGGTGCTACCTTATTTTACTTAGGCACGTTGTTCGGGTGCTAATTTTTATTAAATTTGAATAATTACAGCCTTTATTCACCTTTTGATTTTCTTATCCAACCTATCTTCTGCTTTAACTGGTGTTCATATTTATCGAAGCGTCTACCTGCTCGGGTTTCTTAATCAGAGTGGTACGCCTTACGTGTTCAGATGCTGGACGGGCTTTCTCGAGCGGCGTGTCTTCGGAAGCCTTCAGCTCCCTCAGGTGGAGGGGCGGGGCTAGCCTCTGATCTCGACCAATCAGAGCGCTGTCTATACCGACCCCATATCTACTGTCCGAGTATCTGCAATTATGTTTATTAACTATTTCATTCGAAAAAAATGGCAAGTCATCGCTGAAGCAGATATTTATTACCTGAGATGTGTAATTTTGAATTTTTTGAGTCATTTTCTCACAAAATTCGATCCTTCTGTTATAATTGTCTTCGCTCAATTCTTGATAACTTTGAATTTTGTAAGCAAAGAATTTATTTAATTTCATTACCTTGTGCACGAATCCAGTGGAAATATTAGTTTGCTTGAAAACTGTAGGAATCAAGGTTCTTGGATTTACTGCAAAATAACCCAGAAGTTCAATCTGTGTGCCTTCATTTAATACTCTTGGTCGATTTTTTTCTTATTATTTACGGAACCAGTTTCTACAAATTACTGCACCAAGTCGATAACGTATCGATGAGAAATATCTTTGTCGGGATATCTCTAACAATCGTAGTTCTACGAGCGCAACGATTTTTTTGACCATAAACAAAAATAATTTCTATTCTTTCAGCTAAAGTGTAAATCATTTTTAAAAGAGCACCTTCTCGACTGTAAGTTGGAAATAATTAATGTCAGATTAAAATACTATAGCATAAAACAAATTTATAGATTAAATAGCTCTTCTAACCTGATATTAATTCTTTTATTTCAATTTAAAGTTGATTTGCCATAATCTGAATTTTGAATGGCGAGAGAGATATGGATAGACAAAAAACAGATGAGAACAATGATAAAGAAATATTATCATTTCCTTTGATCCTAGATAGATTCCGTTATTGTTAAAATAACAATGGAGTACATTTTGAGAATTTGATAAGTTGAATTACCCAATAAGAAATAAAATGATTGAATTAAATAGATCTTTGGCTCTAATTTGCGATTTTAATTTTTTTATGTAAAAGATTAAGAATTCGAAAATAAATTGTATTATTTGATACATTGAATTGGTAAGTACAGTAGTACATTATTCTAAGTAGATACTACTAGTAGATGACTAAATTATTTTTCTACGACGTTTTTGAGTTTTAGCTTTGTATTTTGTAAAGCTTTGTTACTTTCATGTAGTAGACGTAGACGTGTAGTTTGCAACTATTGTGTTAATAAAAATGGTGGTTTTTATCAATATCGATAGTACTATCAATGTTTCCGATTAATTGTCCGGTTTAATACATTTTTGTCTCTAACTTACGAACACCTCGGCCAATTTTAATTTTCTTTGATGTAAAAGATTGACAATTTTATACCCTTTAAAATGATATATCACACATAATTTATGTGGGTTGGTTCCATTTATAATTTTGGGGAGGTGTCGTAGGCGGGAGGATAAAAATTCCTCAACTGATTTGAATAGGTTTTAAATGTCCTTCTCGGAAACAAAATCGACGTGTTTTAGTGATTTTTGATAATTTTATTAATTAAAGAGTTATTCAAGGTGGGAAGCTTTCGAATGAAAGCCCTATACGAGGGTAGCACCGATTATTTCTGCAAACTAATAAAATAAAATGTTGTAGTGAAAAATTATTTTTATTATCCTTTTTAAAATATTCGCCCTTAATCTCAATGCATTTAGACATTCGATAAGACCAGTTATCATAGCATAAATTCCACTGTTCTTGAGCTACTTCAGATATAAGGTTTTTGAAGCTCTCCACTGCATCTTCTGGGACTGCAAATCGTACACCACGCATTTTATCCTTTAGTCTTGGAAATAAAAAGAAATCTGAAGGTGCCAGATCCGGGCTATATGGCGGCTGATCTAGTAATTTTAATCCAGAAACTTTTAAAAGTTCGTTTGTTTGACGTGCAGTGTGACTTGAAACATTGTCGTGATGAAGGACAATCTACGATATACGGCGTTGTAAACGAATCTTCTGAATAACATCTGGCAGACATACTATTGTGTACCATTCTGCGGTAATCATACGTTTATTTTAACGCACGACTGTTGTTATGGGTCCTGATTTTGAGAAGAAACTGGCTACCATTTTCTTTCCAACACTTAGAGATTTCTTCACTTTGACTGGATTAAGTTGTTTTGGAAGCACCCAGTGAGCCGACTGCCCGGCTTTCGACCTACCTCCATCATATTTCTTGAGCGTTTTTTTACACCATCCCACTCGGCTTTGTTTTTGTTCCTGAGTTAAATTATGCGGTATCCAACGGCAACAGACTTTCCTCATACCCAAATGATTATGTAAAATCTTGTTTATTGCAGTTATTCCAATACCCAAGGTTCTCCTAATAATCCTATATGTGACTCGATTGTCGCCTTGAATCATTCTTCGTGTGGCGTCTGTATTTGTTTCAGTAACCACTGAGATTGGCCTTCCTTCGCAAAAATCGTCACTACGTGAAACCCTTTGAAATCTAAATTCGTTATACCAGTTGTAAACACTCCATTGAGGAGGAGATTCATCATCAAATGCAGCGCGAAGTCTTGAACGCTTTATTTTGAAGTTAAAGAACTTTTAAAATCATAGTAAATCATGGATCTAAAATTTTCTCTCGTTAAATTCATTTTTGCTGCAGACCACTTGCTTTGAAATTAGCTGCAAAATAACTGTTGCAGTTATCAAAACTAAATTGTAGCTTTCAATATAGAAAACAGTAAACACTGTTTGATTCACTAGAAATATTAGTTTACATAAATTATCGGTGATATCCTCGTATCAGCAGTTGAATAAATTTTTTGAGCTAACATTATAACGACTTGCAAAATATTATACTTCTGTTTCAATAAAAAGCGTGTGTGGCGAAGAAAGTATGAACATTTTTGAGCGTAATTGATTGCTAGACATCTCTATTTTTGCTTTTATGCCGTCAATGGTTATTGGCAGTATAATAAATACATGCATACTAATTTCGCGAACCTCCTCTATTCATCCATTTATTGTGAAATTGTCGCTTCATTAATTCCTTAACATTTCGACAGTGATATGTGAAGGTACTACGTTTGAAATTGTTATAGGTTTACTTTGGTTAACTAAAAAAATTGTTACATGAGCTACCTTGTTAAATACAGCTTAATTAATCCAAGCCTTTTCTTAAAGTGGGTCCTGTTCGCAAAAATCATATACGAAGATAAAAACCGTCATTCAACAAAAATTCGTTTACTATCCGACAAAGACAAATAAATATTAATACACATTTACAAGTACCATAAACTGTGACCGCTAAATCATACAGAGCAGTATCTTAGATAGGAACATGAACGTGTGGATTATAAGTAAAAAATTCACATTTTAAACTTGAAAATTAGGCCTTGAAAATGTTATTAATTTATTAAAAAAATTTAGTTAATAATAATAATTTATTGCGATTTTGCTTCTAAAGCGGTTTATACTCGACAATTACTTCCTCCCCTGGAATGAAAATAAAGGGCTAGTGAAAGTATCATTACTTATTGCTTCGAATATTCTTATTCGATTCATTAGATTAAAGTTAGCTTACAATAATGTGAATGTTATTTGGGCAATCGTAGTTTTTATGGCTAAACTTAGAGCCCGTCATAATTTTAATTTTAAGCAAACGCATGATAACGCACATACAAAACGTGACTTGATGTAATGACCATATCATTTCTCAAAATTATTTTTTTCCATGGAATCAGATGATTTCTAGAAAGAAATACTTACACCTCTTTTGTGAGTGCATCAAAGGAGATTGCAACAATTCTAACATTTTTGTTTAAAGGAAACGCATGAATTTAACAACTTTTTCGCATGTACTACATTTTAAAAGTTATAGTTAAAAAAAATTGTATTAGAATCTAGAAAATTTCTATGTTGTTTATTATAATATTAAGCTTGTCAAAACTAAGAACAGTAACCTGTTTCTAGATATCAGTCCACCGTTCACCGCGAAGTGGAAATTTGATTCTTGTGCCTTATTGGGATAACCTAAATGTATTAAAATGTTTATTCTTGTTTATATTTTATATATGCAGCTATTCTTTATTGCAATAAATTACGTTTCGAAGTAAACTTCATGGCCATTAATAGGAAACAATAGACACTATAATGCAAAAAGAACTACATTTGCTAACCATATGCAATACTCGTAGTAAAATTAGTAACAAGTTCAACTTCAGAAACCTAATTTTCAAAAAAATGATTCATTTGTACCGAGTAAGTAATTAAAGCTTATACTTATATTGTTATTTAAAGTCTACATGATGTAACAGAACTTGAAAGTTGCAGTCAACTGTGTACCACCTTACCCTCGAATATGTTTTTGGCTTATTTTAGGTAGACAGTAATATTCGCCTTTTTATATTTGACAAGCTACTCGGTAGGTTTTTAAAAATTATTTTTAAATTTTAGATTGTTATAGTGGCATAGAGGATGAAAAATGTGGACCATATAAAACATTTTATAATTATAAATGTACATCGGTAGAACAATTATGCAAAGATGAAGGTTACGTAGGCATGGTAAACCGAACATATTGTTATGATGTTGATAATAACCACGTACATGTTAGCAAAATAATAACAAGGGTGTTAGCTTCACAAGAATACTTCAATGACTACGTTCTCGGAGTTAATGAAGGAACGACATGGGAAAGTTTTGGAAACTTGAGGTGGCAATTAGTTTTATGTCTGTTGTTGGCTTGGATACTTGCTTACTTGTGCGTAATACGTGGTGTGAAAACTGTTGGGAAAGCTGTTTATTTTACAGCACTGTTTCCGTATGTAATATTAACTGCATTAGTTGTACGAGGAGTTACGTTAGATGGTGCATGGGATGGAATTTTAGTTTACATTACTCCTAAATGGGAAAAGCTTCTAGAAGTTGACGTATGGGGAAGTGCTGCATCACAAACATTTTATTCATTTGGAATTAGCTGTGGATCTTTGATAACGTTAGCTTCGTATAATGATTTTAAAAATAATTGTATGAAGGACGCTGTCATAGTTGCTGCAGCAAATGTGTTTACATCAATATATGCTGGATTGGCCATATTTGCAATGCTTGGATTTTTGGCAAAACAATTAGATGTTCCCGTAAATGAAGTGGCAACTGATGGGCCTGGATTGGCTTTTGTAGCATATCCAGAAGCATTATTAAGGATACCGTTACCTCAGTTATGGTGTGTACTATTCTTCTTCATGCTGTTCATACTTGGATTAGGAAGTCAATTTGCTGGAATAGAAGCTATTAGTACCACCATTCTTGATAAGTGGCCACATATGAGAAATCATCATTCCAAAGTTACGTTTGGAATATGCTTGACATGCTTCATTCTAGCTATTCCTATGTGTTTCGACGGTGGAGTTTATTTGTTTACGCTTTTGGAATGGAATACGGCATCTTGGGCAATTCTTTTGATTGGATTTTCCGAAGTCGTTTCAGTATCTTGGGCATATGGATGTAGGTTGTTTTTAGATAATATGGAATCTATGGGCATGAAGTTATCTAAACTATCATATTGGTTTTGGTGGGTTAGTTGGGTGATAGTAACACCCCTCTTTTGCATTGTAAGACGGTATATTAATATATTTAATTCAATCGTTAGTTTAATATACTTTTAGGGCGTATTTATTTTCCAAATGATAGTATTTACGATGGCGTCTTATGAAGATTATGTGTTTCCACTATGGGCCAATGCTATCGGGATCATGATTGGCCTGTCTACGTTAATGCCTATGCCACTTTCGGCCATTTACACGTTTTTCACAAAAAATTATGTAAGTATTATTTTATGCTCACCTACAATAGTTAATTTACTTTGTGTGTTTAGGCCGCATCTGAATGGTTTAGACCAACGGATGAATGGGGTCCCCAAACGACTGCGTCGGATAGTATACAGAATCTAACGAGCAACGTACGTGATTCTAAACTATCCAACTATGAACCTACTTTTACAGTATCAACCATTTCGTGATATATTTACTCACTATCGTATAGATCTTTATTTGCAATCTGCAAAAATGAAATATTATTTATCGTATCTTTAGCTAGGTTTCACTAGCTGTAATTTGTTATATAATTGCGCCGTACATTGTTACAAAAGGATATAATAATATCTCCGAATTAGACAATTACATTTGAATTATATAAATAAAGAATCAAGACTGAAATTGTAAATGTTAAGTTTATAGGCATTTGTCGATTATTACAAGTACAGTATTAACAACTTACAATGATTGATGAAACAAACTTATATAATTTTCTTAGCAAGCATTTTTTTAATTTCTTAACTTCGTTAATTTTAGAAACAATAATAACTTAATTTGTAATGTGTTTTATATAACAGATTATTAATAAAGGTCTAATAGTCGTAATTGTAAATGCTGTTTTAAATTTAGTTCTATAAAGATATGAATTATAGGATTAGTTTTGCCATATAATACATTTCTAACATTCCAGTGATGCTTTTATCAATTGCCGTCCTTTAACAGTGCGAACAATGTAAACACATTTGTTTAACCTGTTTAACCTTTTCAATACAACATCAGGTATGCTTTAAGTAGTGAATTAATTACTTTAATGTTTGTTACCTAAGACGAATATAATTTAATTTCGAGTAGCATATGCTAACAACATACATTTACTTTGTTCGATTTTCTAATAACCAGATATAATGAATAAAATCGTTGACTGGATTTAGTTATTCGTATCCAACTATAATAAATTCAACATTTCGAAATTGAATACTAAGGTGAAATAATTTAAAAAACTACTTATGTATATTGGACTTCAGAATTCCGCAAGTTAATGTTTACTATATTATATGAACTAACTGAAAACATTGATTCTTACAGCAATACTTGACGAAATACTTTAATTTTAAGTGTAAATCGTTTCGCAACTCAATACGGGGGGATAACATCAAGAAGCATATTCTTTAAGATTTCTTAACCATATTAATTCATAAGAATTGTAATGGTATTGGTCTATTACAGGATTTTAACATCAAAATCCCCTAAATCTAATAATTTATTATTAATTAAAATTAAAAAACCGAAGATTTAAATATCATAAAAGGAATACTCAGGGTGTGTTGTAAAATAGAGCTTAAACTTGCAATAACATCAATTTAAAAATTTGCAAATAAGATTAATCTTACAAACCTCCTGAGTAACCTACTAAGACAGATATATGAACCGTAAAGGAATTATTGAAGAAGTAGGAGAAGAAATTGTTACAAGTTTTAAACGCGTATGTGAAAAGCAGATCTTAGAAGCAAAAACGCATAAAGATAAACTTTCCTAGCGTTTGTTATCCCAATTAGTAATTCTTTGAATCATAGTGTTGTAGGAGAAACTAACCTTCAAAGCGACAACGGCCTTATTTATGATTTAGCTATACTTGTAGCCATTGTGGAAGAAGAAAATAGCATAAAAAGTTTTGGCATTATAATGTAATTTACTAAAAATAAAATATGACAGAATATATGCTGTAATTGAGTTTAATAGTAATGTATATTGATATAAATAAATTTAACTTTCACGAAAAATGCTTGGAGTGAGTTTAATTTATATCGGGCTTTAAATGAGCCAGTTTCTTCTAATAGCTTATGAATTTAGACCATAGCAAATTGAACTGTTTTTGTTGAAAAAATTGTGTTAAATCTTTGCTTTTAATTGTTATTTTACCAATGGAGAGAAAAATATAAATAAATTGAGCTGTTGGGCGGTGTATGATATTACAATAATTGGAATTTTGCTATTCGAATATATTTGATACGAGAAGAATTGCGGCATTGACAAAGGAAGAAGAAACGGGAAGTAACACATAACATAAAATGCTTCCCAAAATATGTTTACATATTAAACCATCTTTCTAAGAATATATAAGAGACGTAAAAACTTCTAAAGAGGTTTAGCAGAATCTTAAGAGAGCTTGAATACTTCAAAACGTTAGAGAGCTATATAATAAAGAGATTACATCAAATCATTAACGGAAGATATCAGAAAACTGACCAAAGATAAATATTTAGCTGGCTTAAGCCCAATTTCACCAATATATTTAACTGTAGAGTTTTCAAATTTATGATAATTTTCTATGAAAATAATTGTTATCTACAATCGTTGCTGCGGCAATAATTGGTAGATTAAGCTAATCGACAGTTAAAAGCTTTGGTGAAATAATGTTATATAGTTTATCAAATTTCTATAAGTATATGGAAACGGCTTCAGAAAATGCAGGTTTAATAGATAACTTGATTAAAAGCAAACTATCACAGAAACATATAGAAGCTAAGATCGCTGAAGAAGAATCAGATGATATTGCTTAAGATGCGAAAATGAACAAGAAGTTTAACTTGAAGAAATTTGCTTTCGAATGTTACAAATGTCATCAAGTAGATCATATAGTATCCTAATTACCATATTGACTGATAATCAATACAAAGGTAGCAGAATTACAAAAATGTTATATCATAAATCAAAGATTAACGGCAACTGGTAACTATTATCTGCAATATCTACAAAAATTATTTTGTAAATTGATATATAGACTCGCCTTGTACAGATCATATGACATGGTGAAAAGGGCCTTTAGAGAATTATAAGGTGGACACAACAAGTCAACACGTATAATGTTCAATAATGAAAAATTGGAAAGTGAAGGTAGAGGTGGCACGCCAATGATTATTCATGAAGAAGTAAAAGTCGTAAATGTGATCTAGGTACCAGGAATAAATTCATTAAGGAAAAGCGAATTAAAACAAGTTATATATGGTAGGAACAGATAAACATTGGAAATATTATTTATTAGTGTTTTTAAAAATACCATAATTACATATTTGAAAAATTCACTTGAGCGGGTTTAGCTTGAATAATAACGAGTTATAGTTTTGATTTGATTTTAATTATCTTCAATCAATAAATATAATTATTAAATATAAAAACATATAAAAAGGAAACATTTAATTTTTCGCAAATATCTAAAATAAATAGAAATTATGAATAGTATACAGGTAAAAACTTTAACAATAGACTAAACGCCACGAATTTTAAAATTAATTCGGCACAAGTGAAAAGTCATGAAACTGTCATCAGAAGAAATAAAATGAAAATTCTAGGGTTTCTCAGGAAAAGATTTTTAATAACTTAACTTAATAGGTAAAAATATAAAAGCTTGCACTTTTAACCAGCATCCACAGACCAATTGTTTCGCTCTGAGTGGGGTTCATCAGTACGGGGTAGCTGGTCACGCTGGTTCAAAACGCAAGCTTCCTTAATAGACTTTATCTTCTACCCTCATCAGTATACTACTCTTACTGTTATACTACGTTAGAGATAAAGAATGCAATTGTTAGAATCGTTTTTATTTGAAAAGAGTTTTATTTTTAAACTACACTTTGCGTAGAGTTAATGTTTAATTTCATTTGCAGTATTAAATTTTGTGAATATTTCCTACTGGGTATTTATGTATTGGAAACAATTAGCTGCGCTAGAAATTAGCCTACCTTATGTAGTTCTTTAATATCTTAAATTGGTTTGTACTATTTTGAATGTTGTCTTGCTATAGTTTTAACTTTCTTCTGGACATATATCAATACTTATCTTTATTAATTCTTCTTGAATTGCTAACATTCTACTTGGGAACGTTCTACCATTTTGTTGAATGTAATCTTTACGAATACAAGTGAATACATTCACGAACTGGAATTACTTACAATTAGCACTTGGCAATTGAAATTAGCTTGTTCATTTGAATTGTATGAAGCCAAAAAATCATTCGGCAAAAGCACTAGGCTAAAAGCGAGGTTTTAAGTGGGAACTTCGTTTTATACCCTCCTTTGGTTGTCTAGACAATGGAATCCGTTCCTCTCAACAACCAATTAGATCTCGTTACTTTTAAACGTAATCGGTATTTCTCCATTCCCTACTACTACTGGTTTCCATTAAATTTTATATAGTGTGTTTTGATCACGATTGAAAGGTGATAAAGTTCTAAATCCCTTGTACGTGTTTTACCTCTATTTAATTTTAGGAAGCCTTCCCTTTCGCGGGCACATTATTTATTACGGTTATTTATTTAGTGCTACTTAAATATATTTACAAAGATTTAGACGTGCGGGAACCTTTTCTAATAATGCCCATAAATACCACATTTATTTAAACTTTGTATGTGAATTTCATATCAAAGCGTAAATTTTAATGATTAATTTAATTTTTGTATGTTATGAAATGAAGATTTCCTACGGTTGGACTACCAGGGATGGCAACTTAATCCTACTGTGTTTATAAAGCATTCTATCAATGACATAACTTCTAGTATAAAAACGTGTGATTCTTAATAAGAAAAGATGAACCTCCTTTGGTGAATGAAGATTCACCTAACCACTACGGATAACCGGAAATTCCCTCTTTGGCGGGGAGATAAACTTTTCATCCTCTACACTCTCTGTAAATCGATTTTAAGCTATTCATTACCATTTGTATACCTGCAAATTTTCATCACGAGCATTTCTCTTAATTCAATTAAGTTAAAATTATATTAATTTAAAATTAAAACGTTTTTAACATGAAAAACACAAGCTAAATCGAAAAGTCATGACTCACTTGCGTTTTTCAAGATATTAGTAATGAGTTGTTTTAGAATAAGTAGCTTATTTATAGCAACATAATAGTTAGATGAGATCCAAAAACAATAAGTTTAAAACTTGATACTTTGTATATAGAACAAAAAAGATGACATTTCTAATATAATGAAAGAGGCCGAGATTCATAGAAATAACAATAGAAATTACAAAACAAGAATTTCAAAATACACACAGACGATTGGTCGTCTTCAAAAAGGGTAGTATAAATACCTATTGCATGAAAAGTGAATAAAAAGCATGCCGACCTAAAAACGAGGTCTGTTCCTGAATAATAGTTGAAATCTTAATTACTTCGAGTAATATTAATTATGTGACCAAAGTGCAAGTGTTAGCGATCGGCCACCTCTAATTCAATAACGCTAAGAGTAACAATTGTTAAAAACGTTCAGTTCAACAAATAAAATCGTAACAAATACGTATTACCAAAAAACATAAAGAATTCGCAGCTTCTAAAGTCACACGTTGATTTAAGATCGCTGAAAGCACAAATTTAATATATAAATTATTCGAGGAAGATTTAATTGTAAATAAGAATTGAAGAAACCGACAGTTATTAAAATAATGAAAATTCAAAAAAATCTAAAATTCCAATCAAGAGAAAATTTGACAAGAAACGTTTAAATCCCTTTATTTTAGAAAGAAATTCAACCTCATCAACAAAGTATTTCCGTGTGATATTGTCTAAATGGGATTTACTTAGTTTTATATAAGAAGTTCCTGAATAGAAATTCTTTGTTTACAAATGTATAAATATTTAAACGTGACCTACTTTTCGGCAGCCATTAGTAAATAAATCTGGGCAAGGAATTTCTGTTACATATTAGAATAAGTATCAAATTTAAAGTAGTAATATTAATTTATTTTCTACAATTTATACCATTGAAATTTAATTCTGTTTTATATGCATTATTTTTATTTAAATGTTTTTTTACAATATAAGTATTTAAACCAAACTTGATTTTGTTTATTGAATACGAGTATAATGTTAAGGTAATTTGACATACAGCAAATCTTTAAATAGAGCTTAAAAGGTATTATTCGTAAGTTCATAGATAACAAGTAAGTAGTTGTTATTATTTGGGTGAAATTGAGAAATGAAACTCTCGCGCCTACTATAAATAAATTATTAATTTCGTACCCTGAACTAGGGCAAGTAACGAACACCCGCCATCAATTATGAATGTTCTCCATAAGTGTTGCGTACAGTCACTAAAGTTATTTACTTGTTTATACTTAATTGCTTAGCAGGTGAAATGTCAAACTTTGTTACCTTTGGTTTAAGTTCGTGTATATAATAGATTGTTACTAATTTTTATGAATATCATTTGCAATAATTAAATATGTAAAACTGATTCATCTCTTATGACTTATTGCCAGCTTTAGATTATTTTGTTCTTACTTATACAGGGGATAGCCAGTATGAAAACTATGCTTAATACCATTGAGACCACAAAAGTAGTAAGTATTGAAGACCAGCATTAACAGTAATAATCGTTGAAATTACTTATCTTATTTTATTCGGAAGCCTGTTCGGCTGGCAAAACTGAGCTTATTTACCTGTTCTATTAAAATTGCACCAATCTGTTTGCTGTATGCGTGACCTAGAACAAATGGCGCTAACCGATTTTGACCTACACCTATGAAATCATAATACCGGCTGACATGAATATTATACAATGTTTGAAATATATACAATGTATATATAATATACATATAATATATAATATACAATATTTCAATAAACACCTTGTGTTTAACAAAATGCCTACCTGTTCTTGATTTGCTTGCAACCCACCCTACTGTTTGCTCTAGAAGGAATGACGTTAACTCATATCAAAACTCCACATTAAAATTAAAATATTAATTCAATAAGCACATATAATAAATTACTATATTCAAACCTATGTAAAAAAAATCATAATGTTCAAACTTTCACATACAAAATAATAATAAAAAATCAAATTGGTAAAACGACAACCATTTATTTTCATTAAATTCAAACTGTAACGAAAAGAAAGGTCAATTTTCAAAATAAGAATCAAATTCAAATTAATCTTTGAGTTCTTTTAGTTCTAAGTCAAGTCTATAATAATAACCGAAATTTTTCTTAAACCTACTCAAATAATAATTTCCAAAACGCAAACTAACATTATTTAATACTTTACATTAAATTAAACTTACTCTAACAGTTAATAGATTAAATAAAATTTAAACTGGTATAAATGTCTTTTATTAAAATTGTTAAATATTAAGAACTGCTGTTCGTGATCACATTTACAAATTAAGTTCACTAACCTTTATAATGTAGTCTTGAAACTTATAGAGTATTTTCGGAATAATTCTATGATCCCTTGGTAATACTTAAATCGCCAATGGACTTTCCATTCGTACTCGTTGACGTGGTGTTGACTTGCCTGCTTCTTTAAATGCATTGCTAAAAAGTTATTAATATTGTTTATAAAACTTTGTTCACACCCGTGAGCACTTCTTGATTGTTATTAATGATTATTTTGAAGATTTATTCCAATCCTCTGGACGTATTTATTTATTGTTGTAAATTAACTTTATACTTTATTTCTACAAAATGGTAGTCATTTATTTCTTAATATAGAGGTACGTATTTTGAAATAATATTTATGAGATTAATTTAAAATTTTTCTTTACATGCAGTGGTATGAATTGCTTTGTATTCCAAAGCCAACTAAATTTACTTAAATGTTGAAAAATGTTTGCTTACTAGGCAAATTAACATCAGGTAATTTATTCAGGTAAAATTGTTTTTATTTAATGTTAAAATTCTTGCTAA
>JAHWXV010170316.1:0-11546 GCA_024586415.1 Phrixothrix hirtus
TATTCAAATTTTACGTTTGCATTTGTACTCTATATCTAATAGCAGTAACTAAGTTCCTAATTTATATATCTTTTTATAATTCCATTAGTTTCATGTTTATGTAGTTTAAATAATTTGTTATAGTATTCCTTGTTTAAACAGACCAATTTGTTGGTAGGATGTTATTTCTTTTAATATATATATATATATATAACGAAACTAATTCATTATTTAAAAATCTTTATTTATATTCACTAATATTAGGATTGTTTTTACATTTATTAATTTAAATATTTATTTCATAGTACACTAATGATAAATGTTTATATTTCTATTTCTGTATAATGCTTTTTAACAAGACAAGATTCTAATTAAAACAAAACTAAGGGAATTTAATTGGCTATTTATATAGAAAGGAGAAAATCCAGAATATTAAGGAATAATCAAGAATAAAATGATGTAATATATTGCAATACTATAATTCATTGCTGACCTTGAATTTAATTAGGCAGATATTGGTTACAGTAACGAGTCATTTGTGATTATCTCAGAATGTTCTATTGAATTTTTATTGTTTATAATTTGTTACATTGCCCCCACTTTAAGACTGGTACATTCTGTAAGTGATCGTGGACTTTGCATTTGCAATGGTTCTACCTTTGTTTGTGAATGTCAGAATCTGCACTGTGATCCATACTTGCAGCCTTTTGAAGAAATGGCAGTCCATAGATTTTATTGTTGGTGAAGTTCCTCTTAGATTCCAATTACACACCAGGATCTTGATACCAGTGTCTTGAAACACTACTTCTAACATGTTACATACCACACACCAGTTAAGTTGGTCTAGACCGCAGCCGAGCATCAGTACGGCTAACTTTTACCAGTACAAGCACAAATTTCTTTCCTTAGATCCCATCATGCCTTCCACAAGTCTTCATAATGTGGCTTTTGATGGGATAATGCTTTCGTCACAAGGTAGTAAATACTGCACATACCTTGGCGCTGATGGCATAGTAAGTGACATGCTTTTCTAATTTCTGGCTTTTGCTGCTGTACTTTATCTACACCACCATACCTCTTTTTAAACTTCACTGCAATTCCATGGGATATTAGGATGTTTTTAATGATACAATGGGTCAGGAGGTACTCTTCTGGTACATCAATTCTGTATTCCTCAGTGGTAACGCTAAATTGAGCTTTGTGAAGTCCTAAATAAGTTTTCAAATTCAGTAAATGACTGTTCACTGTTCTTGACCCCTAATTTTTCTAATTCAACATGGTTTGCCCTCTGTCGACATTCTTTCTGTTCCAGTTCTGCATTCCTCCCAGCATATGGAGCTAACTGATTCATGTGAACCACTTCAGATTTTCCTTTGGGCAATTTCATTATACAATAGATTACATCATTAATCCTTTTTATCACTTTATACGGGTCTTCCCAAGATCTTTGCAATTTTGGAGATAGGCCTTGTTGCTGCTGAAGCTGGTACAACTAAACCAGATCATTGAGTTGAAATCCTCCTGTTTAGGAACACACATCATAATGAAATTTCATTTGATCACTGGCAATTTGGATGTTGTTGCAAACTCTTTTATGAGTTAAGTTTTTTTGGAATATGCATTTCCAGCAACCTACTTCTCTGCGGGCTTGCTACCAAACTCCAAATCAAATGGCAGTCTAATTTGGTGCCCAAACAACACTCTAACCAGAATCTCTCATATCATTTCATTTACAGCTGATCAATATGCCATCAAGAACAGATGTAAGTACTGGTTTAAATCTCTTTGATGGTCCAAGATAACTTTTGACAAATATTTTCCCATTGTTCAATTCATTCGTTCCACCATTCCATCTGACTGTGGGTGAAGAGCAGTTGTTCTGGTTTTGTATATCTTCAACATCTGGCAGAAACTTTGGAATAAGGCTGACTCAAAATTTCTTCATTGGTCTAAATGTAATTCTAACGGAATGCCAAAACGGCTAAACAGTTCTTTTACCAAGGTCTTGGCCACTGTAACTGCCTCTTGATTATGTAGAGCATATGCCTCGATCCATTTACTAAAATGTGCATTGCAACCAAGATATATTTGATTCCTGCTTCGATTTCTGGAAATGGACCAGCTATATCAATGGTTACTCTTTCAAATGAGCTACCCACATTATATTGCCACATTGGTGATTTTTGCCTCCCCAATGGGCCGTTCCCAGATGTGCATATTACAAATTTTCAACACCACTCCTTAACATCATACTTGCAGTTCATCCAATAAAATCTTTCATGAATCTTTTCCAGTTTTCTTTACTCCCATATCCACTCTTGATGGACCATCATGCAGTTGTCACACAATTTCCACTACTCTGCTTTTTGTAATCACCAACTGCATTCCTGTTTCACTTTTATCATCATTTTTCATAGCTCTTTTCAAAAGGCCATCCTGAACTCTCCAGAAATCCCATTGAGATCAATGCTGTAGAAACGGAACTAAATGGTGCCACGTCCTCACATCCCAGTCTTTGACCTGCATTCTTCCATTTTAATAACTTCAGGTCTGGGTCATTTTCTTGATGTTGTTTGACATTATCCAGTTTTCAGTCATCATTGATTATCGTAGTATGGTTGACAAGAGGTTCTTGAACTTTCAACTCCAACTGAAAGCAGTGCTTGCAATCTTCTGGGTAAGGTCGTTTTGACAAAGCATCAGAACTTTGACAGTTTCTTTCGACATGATGTTCCTAATGGTTTGTGTTATCAGCAGGATTATTTCTTGATTCTGTGCAATTTCTCTGCACATGTCCCTGTCTTTCACATTTACAACATCGTAATTTTTATCCAGTTGGCTTTTGTGCCTTAAGTAATTTTAACACTATCTTATCCAAACCGTCAGCACTAGATTTGTCCTTCTCTTTGTCATGTACACAAATGTATGTCTTTGATGCTTATTTGGCCGCTTCAAATTCCAGTGCAAGAGTCAATGCACTAGCAAGCTCACATGGACAAGCTAATCTAAGTTTTTGTTGTGTATGGGAATCCTGAAGACCGTCCACAAATGTTTGCACCCCAATTTGTCCAATAAAACTTTCTGGGGCCATTGAATACGCTAATCTCACTAGCTGTGCAATTTCAGTTTTGAATTCCTAGACGTTTTCTCCAGTTTGCTGCACTTGATTCCTTAACTAGGCACAATAGACCTGTTGTAGATGTTTATCTCCATATCACAATTCCAATTGTGAAACAAGGTAATCAAAATTATTCTGCAAATCATCTGGTATGGTGTGCAAATACTTAAAACATTCCACGTAAAGTCACTATTAAGGCAGTTGCCTTTTCTTCAACTGTCCATTCATTTGATGTTGCAGCTGCTACGAACTGTTTATAGTAATTGAACCAAGATGTCTTTCCATCATACATGGATGCTTTAACGTGTCTTCTAGTGCTTGGCATGCCATTTGCCGTAACAAGCAAGTGATCAACTTGTTGCATATTTGCTTCTATTGATGGTTCATGGAGAACAGAGGGCACTTCCTTCTTAAACATCCTAACTTCTTTATTTACAGTGATGGGGAAGAACTTTTGATGTAATTCATCACGCTTCTTAGTTACCTTCATATACTTTGTTGACATCTTATTGCTAATATCTTCTATTTCTTTTGTTAGGTCCTGTTTTAATTTAATTTGGTTTAATTTAAATTCTTCTTTTAATGCATTTTGACTTGATTTGATTTCATCCTGTAGTTTACTTTGATTTATATTAATTGATATCATTTCATTCTGTAATTTAACTTCACTCGTTTTAAGTACTTGCAATTTGTTTTGATTTAATTTAAATTCATTATTCAAGCATATTGACCTGATTTAATTTCATTCTGTAGTTTACTTTGATTAGATTTCATTTCTTCTTGATTGGAATCCATTTTGTCCTGCATATTTTGCAACATTTCCATCAGCACCTCCATATTTGGTTTTTCTGTGCTTCTTGTTACTGGCATATAGAAAACAATTAACATTAGCTTTTAATTATTAATAGTTTGTCAGTTCACACTTTTAATAACAAATCCAGTAACAAAACTATTAATTGTTTAAAAGTCTATTTATATTCACTATTAGGATTATTTATTTAAATATTTATTTCACAGTACACTAACAATAAATGTTAATATTTCTATTTATGTGTAACGCTTCTTAATAAGACAAGATTCTAGTTAAAACTAAACTAAGGTAGTATAATCTGGTATTTATATAAAGGAGAAAGTCTAGAACAACAAGGAATAATCAAGAATAAAATTAGTCATAATTCTGATGTAATAAATTGCAATGACATGACTCATTGCTGACCTTGAATTTAATTAGACAGATATCAGTTACAGTAATAAGTCATTTGTGACTACATCATCTATCTTAGCGGATTGTTCCAGAATGTTCTATTCAGTTTTTCTATTGTTTCTAATTGGTTATAATATATTGATGATTTGATATTTAAGTTTGTTCAGGCATATGGAAGAAAAAAAGGTTTGTTCGAGTTACAAGATGAGGTACATGAAAATTTAGTATGCTTAATATATGAGATGAATCAACTTTTCCATGAATTAAATTGTATAAAAAAGTTACACTGATTCGAATTCATCTACTTTTTAAGAGCATTAAATTAGTAGTAGCCAAAAGACGTGAATGGTCATAATTTCTTTCGGAATAAGTTCCATAGATCTTAAAGAATAGAAATTTTATACATTTTCTTTATATTTTTTCTAAAATTAATTTATATAATTCATAAATTGGGTACCAAATTAATGTTCCATATTCAAATTTTGAGTAAAAAAGAGAGATAAAAGTTGTTTCAGAGGTGATTCACTGAATGAGTTACAATTTCGTAAAATAAATCCCAACATTCTCAAACACGAATATGATGTTAGTTGAATATGTTCCACAAAAGCAAATTTTTAATCAAATATAATTCCTAGGTCTTTTGTAGAGTTGATGCGTTGTAAAAGTGTATCATGCAACTTACAATTAAAAATGATTGGTTAAGTTTAGATATATTTAAATGTAAATTATTAATATTACACCACTTTTCTACTTATTTTAATTGGAACTGTAAATATTGCCAGTCAAATATAGAATCAATGGAACTAAAATTTTTTTAGAATATCAGCGAAAAGTAACACAGGGTCATTTACATGATACATTATATCTCATTAATGAAGAATAGAAAAAGTAAAGGGCCTAAGTTGGATCCTTGAGCGACACCTGATTTTGCATAAAAATTAATGTACTAAACAAATTGTTTTCAGTAGTTCAAATATGAAACAAATAACGAAACTAATGAATCACTTAGCCCAAAGTGATGCATTTTTTCAATGATAAGTTTAAGCATGATCAATATGATCAAGTGCCTTTGAAAAGTTGGTATAAATTGCATCCACTTGGCCATTTGTGTCCAGATGGGATGAACATGTTGAGTGAAATATGCAAGATTAGATACAGTTGATCTATTTTCCATAAATCCATGTTGGAAAGGTGATATACTTTATTTTATAAAGGAATAGATTTTTGAATAAAGTACAATTTCAAAGATTTTTCAAAGTTTGATGTTATGCTAATAGATCTATAATTTTCAATAAGAGATGCTTCACCAGATTTGAGTACAGGACAAATTTATGTTATCTTCCAGACTTCTGGAAAAGAGGAACTTCTTATAATTATATTGAAAATAATAAATAAAGGTTGTGAAAAAACACCAGCACAATCTTTTATAAAAAAAACTAGGAATTTGAATTATCCTAAGGTCATCTTGTTTTTTAGTTTCCGAATATATGACATTACTTCATGTTAGTTTGTATTGATAAAAGTAACACATAAATTTTGATTAGGAAAACTAAACACACTTTTATTTATTAATTGAGATCATGCATAATTACTAAAATAGTAAGTCCTAAACACATGGAGAATAGTTCGACTTGTGTCCAATCTGTTTTGATATTTGTACATTATTTCCAGAATCCTAGTAGTACCCTTTTTTGATTGGATAAAAGCCCAGAATTTTTTAGGATTATCAACAATTGACTTTTCTACATTCAGTAGATAATTTTTATACGCCAAAGAAATTTGAGTCTTCATAAGAGACCTGCAATACCTTTTGAAATATTTATTCTTTGAGTGGGTATCAGCTATTATTTTTGTATCAAACCAAGGTGGATATTTATACTTGCTTGGATGATACAATGGTACATATTTATCAAGAAGATAATATAAAATATTATAAAAATCATCACGGGTAATGTTAACATCGCTCACTTGATTAAGAATAGACCAGTCTGTTTCAAGTACGGCATTATACAAAGAAGGATAATCTGCTTTTTTAAAATTGTATAGATACCTTTTTTGCTGCGTTATTAGAGAATATAATAAGGCACATTGGATGAAAATTAGGCAATACATGTAAAACTGGATGGTATAGATTTTCCTTTATAAAAGGGTTATTATCTCTAACAATGCCACATAGTATATTAGATAAACCCAAATATAAGTCGATTTGCAGTTGAATTATATCAAGTTAAATTCGTGAAATCAATAAAACCTTTTATTATATTATTTTTACTATAATGTACATTATTGTTTATTAAATTGGGTACATTAAAATCACCCATTATTATTATAATACTGCCCTCTTTAATGTATTCTAATTGATCTAATAAGTCAAATAATAAACTAAAATTTTCTGTAGATATACTTGGGTGGAATATAAATTCCAAATATAAGTATATAAAATGTCAATACTAAAATCAAAATAACACTTACAGCAAACAATATCAATATTAAACAAAATATTGGTAATTATAGACATGTCTATTATATCACTTTTAAGGTGATTCTTAATGCTATTAAAACTCCACCACTCCATTGTTGACCAGTTAATTCATATTATCTATCACAGCAATAAATATTATATTGCAATGGAAAAAGTTAGTCATTTGAGATATCATTGTTTAAAGAAGTTTGAACTAAAAAGATTATACAAAATTCAAATTCACCAGTAAATGTAAATAAACTTTGAGTTTTTGTGTGTAAGTCATGAACATTTTGGTAGTAACAATGTAAACTATATTGTACAGTGGAATTAGATACTTTGAAATTGCAATTGCTATTATTGATATTATTTAGATGAGATGTATTTAAGTTTTTTCTAGTGGCAGCTTTCGTTTTCAGAAAAAATGATTAAAGTATGCCCCAGTGGACCAATTTTCAGGTTTTTGTAGTTCTTCATATTCATTTATCGGAACACCTATTTTGAATGCCGAATAAACATCACGACGTTTCGAATTCAAATTTTCATGTTTAACATCATTTTGTTTTTAAGTAATTAATAATTTCTAGTTCTGTGGTTTCTTTTTCTAATTTGGTTACATATAAGTGATTGTATTTTGGTACCATTTTTAAATTGACAGATTTCTTCTTATTGCTTCTTTTATTTTTATTAATAGGGGCAAATTGAGTAATATCATTATCTGTAGTAGTTTGTTGCCGAGATAAAACTCAAGAGAGTTTTTGTTACTTCGGCATAACTGATATTACTTTTTAAAGGATTATCAAATATTTGTTTGCTAGTACTTTCATTCCTCTCAAAGTCTTTGAATTCTGAAATTGAATTTTTAATATTTGTTATAGTGTTTGTTTTAGGATATTGAATGTATAAATTATTATCAGTAGATTTAAAATTACTTTTAAGAGTTAGGTTATTGAGGGTTGTTTTAATTAGTTTTCAGTAGTAAATTTAGAAACTTCTCTTTCTAATTGTCAATTTTGAAGCCATATCGATATTGTAAACCCAAGCTGAAGTTCACCTATAATTGTTATTATATCTAATTCTAAAAAATGCATTTATATCTAATTCTAAAAAATGCATAAAGTATTTATTCGTGTCAAGACATTAGTTTAAATTTTTTCACAGAAGCTTTCCCTATCAAAAAGCTACGATAGTTGTTTTGTTCTAATAATCTGCATTTTCGTACATTAATATCCCTTAGATTTAGTATATGTATGATAAAATGGATAGCTTTGTAACTGAGTTTTTAATATTATGGTTAAAAATTTTGCTTATAATTAATGTTTAATGTATTCGTAGTGTAGGGATGGTTTGCTCTGTTTATAAGATGAACAGTACAATATTAATTTTTGTAAACATAACCTACATTATTAAATTAAATGTAAAATACATATATAAATTATACTGTGGCATCAATTTATTTGACTGGTATACATACATCAACACAAGAACTGCTCCTTTTAGGGGTATATCTAGAAAGAGATTAATTTTTAGGGATATGTTTATTAAGGCTTTTTATATTTTATCGGGTATGATCATTTTACTTTCATTGTAAGTCATTTTAACATATTTTATGAATGGTGTTGTCTTTCATGGTTAAACACATATGGGGGCATACAAGAAGCAAATTGTAATCATGATTAGCAAGATTCTATATACAAATGAATGATTTTTATAAAAACACAGTATTAAAATAGATTTAAAGGCCTAGTACAGGTGAATGGTTGAAATATCATTTATAACCTTTTCCAGAAATACATGAAAATATGTTGATTTTGTTTTAGCTTTCTTTTTAACGTATTTTTTTCAAAATAAATCCTTTATAATTGAAGGTACATTTAATTCTTCTCAAGGATGGCTTTCACCATCACTGATATCAGCATAAAAAAAAATGTTTTTGTTCCTCATTAAGGAGAATATTTTAAAGTTTTTTTCATTAAAATTGACCTACTCCTCTATGTGAAACCCTCAATGGGGTTCAAAACAGGTCCAATTTTAGGGGTGATTTTTATTCCTTAAAAACAAATTACTGCAGATAAAAAAATATGGGTGTCTTATATTTTAGTTGTCTACAACATATCCAAATTTCATCAATGTAGGAGGGGCACTCTTGGGGACGTTTCCTTGTTAGTATCTCTTCAAATAAGCAAACCGCAGTAGCTTGCATTTTTTCATTATAACAACATCATTAATTTGAGAGCTACAGAAAAACTTGATTATATTAAAGTATAAAGTCCACTTCTTAATTACATAAGTACTATCATTAAGGTATATATGAAACGGAATGGGTTATATGAAACATCTAGGTACTTTTCAAATTTACCGAATAATTTTTAACCAGTAACAATAAGAAATAATTAAAATTAGTTTTAGTAAATATTATCTTGTAGTAAGGTTAAATTATATAAAATTGTCGACTTTAATGATAAATATCATGAAAATATTTGGAAAATGATACATACATTTAATGTAATTTAAAAACCTTGAATAGTCTCATTTGTAACTACAAAATTATAAAGATTTCGTTATTGTTCCTTTGATGTAAATATTAAATTATAAGCATAACTTATTAATATCAAATTTTTTGTGTTCTTTGTAAAAAGGAAAATGTAAAAATTGACAATTTTACAGGTTTATGGTTGTGCCACACATTTGCATAAACCTGGAACTGCAGAGAGGCATAATTATCCCATGGAAAGATTGAAGTTAGCATTTCAGGCTATTCATGAAAAAGGTATTTCGTTTTGGCAGGTAGAGACCTGATATCAAATTCCAAAAGCTACACTTTAAAGAAAATACCAAAGTATGACGTCAGACAGGCTTGGCAAACCTCATGTGCTTACCACATTTGAAGAGAAAACATTATTTCAGATCTTTTAACAGTAGCATCATTTGGGTATTTTTACTAAAAACTTACTTAAAATGTTCATTCAAAAATATCTTAATCGAAAGTGCATCATGATTAAATGTTTTAAAGATAATCTCCCTGGAGATGAGTGGCTTTTAAATTTTGACAATAAAAATCAAGAATTAACATGAAGAAATTGCGAGAACATGAAGAGGGCAAAGGCCAGCCAAGATAGCGTAGTAAACCTATTTTAAATATACACCAAGTTTGCAGCAACAACCTTAAGAAGTTACTGTAAGTTTGCTAGTTACCACTTTGCAAACTTACATTTGGCACTATATAAGTATACTTTTTCACATTCTATAAAATTGCGACAGTGATTGAAGTAAGAAGCTAATAGAAAAGAGTAAGATATACCTAATAGTTCTTTTTAAGCTGTTATATGATGTGACATAAAACAGCTTAATAATTTCCATATCTTACATCACCAGTCATGGAGAGTTTGAAAATAATAATAATGAATGTGATTTGGGAATAAATATGATTGAATAAAAGTTAAATGTACATTTAAAATATTTCTTATTCGTTATTTATCATGAAAAGCATTCAATAAACTTATACTTGGAACTTTGCATATAGCAAGTATATCATTTGTTTACTATAACCCTAAAATAGCAACCTCATATGTGCAAGAGTAATGTAAGTAAAAAGCAAGCTTATGGTAAGCTTACATGCTATCTGGGATATTATCTCCAGAAGTTACCAAATATTCTTTTATTGAATTGAAGAAGTTAATTGATGGTCTCTCCAGAAAACTGTTAAAACTATGATGAAACGAATCTAAGTGGATTTATCAAAATGTTCTAATTCTGTAATCTTTAGTATTTATAGAGATGGCACTGTCATATATTGTCTAAAAAGTACAAAATTTAGAGGCAGAATGGATGGAAAATGGTCCTGCAGATACTCACAATAATTGATTTATTAATGGCCGGTTTAACAGTGTACTATTTGAAGACTGTTTTTTTCAAACTGCTTTACCCCATTTTCGCAGGAACAAAGGCAAAAAAGCAATGCTAGGAGCTAATTTTAGTAATCAACTTTCACTTAAAATTATTCAAACTTGTGAGGAACATAATGTAATATCTATATTTTTGCCTCTAAATAGCATACATGTCTGCCAGTCATTAGATGTGTTCATTTCTGGGCCATTAAAAAACGTTGGCAAAAAATACTTACAGATTGGAAAACCAACAATATAGGAGTAGTGCCAAAGAAAAGATTTAATTCTTTACTTAAAAATATGATTGATCTTTCAAAACCTAATTTTGAAAAAACTTTGGAAAAAACTATAAAATTGGGATTTAAAGGCACTGGAATCCTGAAAAGCTTTGAATAAATATAAAATACAGCCCTTTTAGAATCTTTCACTAATATAATGGAAGAGAACAAAAGTAAAAGGAAAAACACTTCTAAAAGGGAAACGAAAGTTGATGTTCTAGCTGGTAAATCTATCACCACACGTGAGTTCCCATCTCCTGGATAATCTAAACTTCCAAGCAGCTCATCTGAAAGAGATTGAATCCAAAGCAATTGAGAGAAGTGATGAAAACAAAGACATAAATGGAAGAAATAGGGATAAAACTACTGAAGTCTGCTCAAACATTGATACATTAAAAGAACCTGCGACCAATGACAATTTAGGGAAGAATGTTTTTGTCATAGTTACTTTTATTTATAATCAAAATACTAAAAAAAAATCTGGTGTGAGACAACACACGACTTTCTCTTACACATTTAAAATTTAATTTAAATTTATTTACGTAAGTGACTTTCCTATACACCGAAATTGTAAACTCTAAAATTAATTTAAAAGCATAAATAATTCATCTATTCATAA
>JAHWXV010170347.1:0-18216 GCA_024586415.1 Phrixothrix hirtus
CCACTTGTGAAGTGTGTTCAGTGATTAGGTTTTTGTACGCAAAAAACATCAAACCAATTGAAATTCATCGCCAACTTTGTGCAGTTTACGGGAATGGAATTTTCACGACAATTCACATCCACATTCAGTCAATCGTACCCGTCATCTCTTGGATGATTTTGGATGGGAGATTTTTGAATACCCTCCATACAGCCCAGATCTAGCGCCAAGCGACTACCATCTCTTTCCTGTGATGAAGACCTGGCCCGCAACGCATCGCTTTGACAATGAAGCCGAACTTCACGCCGGCGTCAACTAATGGTTACGATTTCAGGCGGTAGATTTCAACATACGTGGAATCGAAAAACTTGTGCCACATTATGATAAGTGCCTAAATTGGAATGGCGATTATGTTGAAAAATAGTCTAAGATGTAAGCTTTCAAATTTATATAATAAAACTTTGTTAATCTTCCTTGTTAATTTTTTATTTCAAAACGTCTGTTAGTTTCTGGATTGCCCTCGTATAATAACAGTTTACACTACTGTTTATCTTTAAACAAAAATGTCTTTAATATATAATTTGTGAAATTTATATATTTTATATCCATTTCTCGCTTTTATGTACAATGACCTCTTTAACGTGCCAAAATCCAAATGATATAATTTTATAACACATAAAAAATATGTTCTTGTTATATTATTGGATAGAAGTATAAATATTTAATATGTAGTGAGGTTTTTCCCTAATAATAAATACTTACAATTTAGGGAACATATTTAAAAAAGATCTCATTTGATTACCACCTCCCTACTTTATCACTACGAATTACAAGCAATACAAAATATTTTACTGTACACTTATAATCGTCACATTGTTACAAAATGAATGCTTTTCAGGAAAATCTCTCAAGTAAATAGCAGTCTACAATAAAATAATGACTAAATGTTAAATTACAATCCAAAATTAAGTTGTAAGTTTAAAGTATTTTATGGAAATATTGAACTATTCAGAAAGAACTTTTCTGGCAGTCTACAAGTCCTCAAGAGCCGCCCCCTTGAAGAAGTGCGCGTTATTCTATATCACTCTGTATACAAAGTCTAACCTGTCAAATAAGCTTAAATCAGATATTAGTTATTTTAAGAAATTTTAGGAAAAAAAATAAATTTCGTAAATCTGAATTTTATAAATTAAATTTTGAGAGTCATTACAAAATTACCAAAGCTAATGAGCGTTTACGATAAATTAAAATAATAATAATTTTGGTACTCCATGTTCTCATTTACATACTACTTTTTAAGTTCTAGTCATCATATTATTGTTAAAAATAACATACTTAGTCGTTCCCTATTGCAACGTTGAACGGCGTGTAATGAAATGTGAGGATATTTAGCATCTACCTAGATTTATTTATACAAATATTTCATTTCTTATGAATAAAATACAATAATAAAGAGTACAATATGAAAATATTGGTGATACATAAAATGGTCCATATTTCGAAAACAGTTCATTTGCGCACCCAAGTTTACTAATACTTTTCAACTTACTTGTGGTCATCCTAAACCCCTTTAAAATATTTTACACGTTTTCTAACACATGATACAGTATATCGTAGGTAATCGGAACTCCGATAAATCCGAGATTCCAATAATCCTATTCATTTTTTCCCTTTTGTTTATTTAAATACGTATTCTTATTGAATTTAAATATTGAGTTTTTAACATTTTTCAATAAATAGCAATTATTTGACTTTTATTCAATATTTTTAATAAATTTTCAAATTTTATAATAATCTTAGCTTTTCAATAATCCAAGGGAGTTTCGATTCGAACTCGAATTATCGAGGTTCCACTCTATTGAAAGTATTCCTACATAAATGGAAACCAGAAGATTCAAAACATTACTATAATTTTGTTATTATACACACAGAAAATTCAAGTATTATAGTCAACTGAATGTTATAGATATTATGCAAATCAACAGTATTATTATGTACTGCGTTTTAATTTTCCTTTCTTTGGACAAAAGATACAGAAATATGATAAGATTGGTTAAATTTCCAATTATAACGAAACCTGTAAAGTCTGATCATGTCGAACGGTTTTTGTTAGTTTACGTTAGAGGCAACCTGAATTTTCTATATGTTGAACACCTGTGCAAGTTTAATGGTACTAATTGGATCGCGTGTGTTTAAAATAGATAGGTTGCAATGTACTTAATGGAAACATCTATGTTAGTATAAGCTAAGCTTAGTCTAGCATATAAGCCTATAAATATTAAAGCAATAAATAAATATATGAGGGTCATTCGGAAAGTAAAGAACGTTTTTTTTCTATACAAATTAAATAACCACCACAGCCTGCACTGATTATACAAAATTATCATTTTTGCTCCACAAAAACAATGAGTGTACTCCAGGGTACCCGAGATATAAGGCCAATATTTTAACAACATATACATCTTAATATGCGCGAAAAAAAATGCTTATAAACTGTGTCTTTCGTAGTTTTCGAAATATTTGTAATTAAAATCTTTAGCCAGCCCTTGCTTTTTAGCTTGATGCACAATGTTCAACAAGAAATGGCTAGTTGACTCTATACCTATAGCATACGACTTTAGAGTACCATTAATAAATGTTCTCAGTTGCATATTATAAATACCCGTAAATGCAGTGAAACTCTAATTGCAGTTTAAGGTAAAAAGTATAATTTTCTTTCTTAAAATTTTCTAGTAATGTGTTAATTGTGCAAGTTTATAATTTCTTTAAAATAAAAACAAGGATTTTACTAAATAAGTGCCATTTTTGGTATATTTTTCCTTTTATTATTTAATATGGAAAAAATTTTTAAATAGCCTTAATGTTTAAAAATACTCTACATTGCTTTAAGTCGTTTTAAAACGGCATTAAATTGTTTTTGATAAGCATCTTCATATTGCTAATATCTGCAATAAATTTTTTGTGTATAAATTAAATTGTGTGAAAATAATTCAAAATCTAAACAGTGAATAATACATTTGGTACAAATTTGACATAATTATGCCCAGTTATAAATATATTTTCATACGAATCATACAAGCTTTAATTTTATACATTCATACCTACCTACTGAAACTTATATCAGTTTTAAATCTTTATTAAATACATTTTATAATAATTAATCCATCAATAATTCCTAATTAAAGAGCACTACTTCTAGAGAAAAAAACAGACTATTTAAAATAATACGTTCTATTATTTTTATTAAAAAGCTGACGCGATATTGCACTCGATACAGTTCATGAATAGTAAATGATATTTGTAAACAAAGTATTATTTGTTTAGTTTGCAATTACGTTTCGTAGTAAAGCATATACAGGCTTATAACTATGATAAAATTCCGCACGAAACTGGAAAAATAATTTTTTGGAAGTAGAATAAAATTTTTTACAGATTCTTAATCCATGTTTATGTTCTGAAATTGATAAAATTTAATATATCTACAAATCAATCTACAAACTCAAGGACAGAGAACATACATTTTTATTACCAGTTAAATGTAACAGTTTAATCTGGAACTATTATAATTTAGTGATTACACCTGATTTGAAGAAATATATGACTTTCTCATAAATTAAAAAGTTACCTACTGTACAAAGACGATAATTTTAAGCAATTACTCCTATATCTAATTAGTCTAACAAGGAAGGTATCTCAGGGATCTGACTCCGATTTTGATGAAATTTGCATATGTTATGAACAATTAGAATATAAGAAACCTTTATCTTTATCTTCTGTAAAACGGTTTTATGGGGTAAAAACTACCCTCAAAGTTGAAGCTGTATGCAACCATTTTGGCAGTTCACATAGAAGCAGTAAACTGATTTGAATAGAACAAACGGTAAATTAATCGCCTTCGCTCCCAATCAAAGTTTATTTTTCCCATACTTTCAATTTATTTCAAGGGTGAAAACTACTCTTAAGAAGAATTAAAGTAGACGAACACTCTCATTAATATAACTCATTTTGTTTAAAAAATATATGTTGTAGAGCATTTTGAAATAAAATTTAAATGTTTTTGAATTTTCAAGACAAATAGTTTTATATGGTTTTATTCCAGCGCTAATCCTATACTGGCCATTCAATCGTAATTAATTCATATACTTCATATTTCAACATAATTTCAATATAAAATTTTATCAGGTGACAAAAATATTTATCGTTGTTGGTTACTTCATTTAGCAACTGTAAACAATTATATTAAATCGCTTTATTACGTTATCAAGTTAAGTAATCTCTGTTTGGTTTTAGAATTGAGGTAGAGAAACTAGATCGAACTGTATTGATTTTTATCAACTAGTTCAGGGTTAACACCCTTTTCAATAATGGATTTTAATATTTACAATCCTTTTTTACCTGCAGAGAAATTTTACATAATCTGTCTAGTCAAAATGTTTACGTTAGTCACCCTAGCGATCTTACCAATATTATTTAATTAACGACTTTATTATATTCCACCAAGTAAGAACACAGCTTTACGATCTATACATTTATTGAAAATTCAAGTAAATAAAATTTTAAATCAACAATATTCACATTTAAATCTTAAAGTACATAAATCTTAAAGAAAACATTTAATGTTTACAAACCCTTCGGTTGTTTCTCTTTATAAGCTAACGACACGTAGTAAACAAGAATTTACTGCAATTTTATTAATGTGTATCGGAGAAAGAACTTCTGGTCCTTTAAAAGTATTTTTTTCAAAATTAAAACAGAATTTTAAAAATTATAATAACAAACATGAAGCACCTTTGCTTCTATTTGTTTATTAAACGTTTAAGATGATTTGATAAATACATTTACGGTTTAAAACTTCGTTGGTGTTATCTTCGATTTTAAAAGCTTAGACTTCCATCTGGCTATTCAAATTCCAGGTCAACTGTCTTAAAAAGATTTACGTCTCCTTTAAATATCCAATTCAAATTTGCGGTCTTCTCTTAACTTGCGCCTTTGACAATTAGATTTTATTCTCCTGTTTACCTTATCAAAATTTAATTTAAGTTGATATGTAAACTGCAGAGCTTCATAATGCCACAATCCACACATACGCGACACAAAGTAAGATGATCTACATTTCTAACTTCCGCGGATACTAAAACTTGTTTCGCTTGCTTAATTCACCAGCGATACTCACTAGCATAAGAAACAGATAACGCGAAATTGCGTACTCGGGTCTTTTATTAACATTCAGACATCCCAATCCGTTATTTTCTATTCAATTAGCTGGTTCCAAATTTTAAAATTTTTGGTTTCATGTTTGAAACAGCGAACGTTGAATTTCTGTTCAAATCGTGATTTCTTCCTTTGCACTTTACGGCTTAAAGTTTGATAGATAAAATTTCAAAAACCAATACTTATTGAGATATAACCCCTTAAATTTGGTAATCGGGAAGCATTTTTCCACTGCTTTGCAATTATGGTATCTATATTATAAAAAATATATTTCAACACATTGACACCATTTTATGAAGAAAGATATGTTGTCGAAATAGGGCAATATATATATAAGTGGAACAATTACAAAAAGTTAACCTATATATTTGCTATCTATGCCTATATTAGCAGGTTATCTCTGTTATTGGTGAAAATAGGAAGTTGCAGTTTTTGCTAACCTTTATTGCTTTTTTGAGAAATTTAAAATTGTTGAAAACGAAATTTCGTTCTCGTTTTGTTCCTTAGATACAGGGAGAAAAAGAATTTCCATTTTTAAGCACTTTATTCTGTAAGATATTGAAAATATGACCTCATTATTATACAGTTTTTACGAATCCAGAGATGTAGTTAAACATAATTTACTTTGTATATATGTATTCAAAATGTTTAGCCTGGGTTTTCGATTTTTATAGATTCACATATTCGCTAATGTAGGAGGCCCCTATATATATACGTAAATTTTAATAACTATTTGTTAATGAAGTTTATTAAGTTATCGCGTTACATTAATTTGTACAAACTTATATAAAGACAATTTCTATTTTACTCTAAATAAGCTTCAACCTTAAGAGTGATTTTTATCCCTTAAAACAGCTTTAGAGCACAAAAACAATATGTGTTTCTTATATTTTAGTTGTCTACAATACATCAAAATCTTATAAAATCGGAGTTGGATGCCGAGGGTACCTTGCTTGCATGCAGTTTTAAAAGATTCTCTAAGGGATACATGTTTACCCTAAAATTAATACTAAGATTCCCAAACTTTATATTATAATGTGTAATACGGATAAGTATACATCAAGGAACTTACAGTTTTATACCACTCTATCCATAAATGCAGTGAATAAGCTCCAAACATTAATGCTGTTTATATATTAACTTTCCCAACAAGTTGTGCCTGTAAAATTTAACAAGCTAAATACGTTTCGGTAAGCAGCTAAACATAATATCCAATGCGTTGATGTAATTAAAATTCTGAAACCTTATAATTTGTTGATATTTATTTTATGTTCATTAAAATATAGCAAAAGTTATTTATTTGCATTTGCCTACAGGATGAAGGAGTTATTACTTTCTCTAATTTTCTTGAAGCGTTACGTAACATCATTATCGATCTGTATTTTAGGATTTCCTGTTTAATGTTGTACTAATATAAATATATCTTGTATATTCATTGTAGCATTATTAAACCTATTCCAGTGTTTATTAATTTTCATTTCTTTGGTAAAAATGAATTTATTCCAATTTTTCGTTGCCTGACTTTTAGATGTAATAGAAAATTATTTGAATGAACCAAAATTACGTACTACCGAGCATTAGTAACTAAATTAGCATTGCTATTTAATGAATTAAACGCTTTATAAGGATATAAATAGTAAAACTTAAAACATTTAGCTTTATATCGGTAAAGATTAGTTAATTTATTGTTTCAAAGATTATGTACAACGGCGGTCACGAATTAGATACTAATCTATTATAAAGGCTTTAATCCTACCCTACAACTTGACACCGACAAAAAGATTAACTCTTTGTACTCAACAGGCACGACTGCGATCACATGCATAGTTTAAACCATAATTTGAGTATCACCGTCAATTTTTCTAAAGAAGAATTTGAGATATTGCCGTGAAGAGATGCATGTGCTATTAGAAGATATAATTTTAGTTTTCAGAAATACCTTCAATATCTTTCGAATTGCTTTTTGTTCATTGTGTAAACTTCTTACAATAATTAAAAATGAATTAACAACTATAATGCAATATACCAAGCACTATGAGTCACTTTAAATTTGCGTTAGAATGAATTAGAATTACTTAAATCTATCATACATTCCATTATATGCATAAAGAATCTGTAAGCCAATTTTTTATTTGACCCTATAAAGCGTTTTCTGGTAACACTCACTATTTGTTTTTAATTATGTTTACCATTAACTTAGATTTTAATTTTTATTCTTTTTAACGAGCACAATTTATTTAATTCAGTATTTTTGATTAGTTCGAGTATATTGATTTGATTTAGTTTTTTCGTTACGTATTGTAATTTATAAATAGGGATAATGTAAATTTTAAGCAGTTTTCTAAAATATTTTGAATCTAAATTTATATTTTTAAATACATATATTGTTTATGAACTTCATCGCCTGTTTGCGCTTGAATAGACAAATAAACCGCTCACATTTTATCATTCTTTATCCGTATCAATATTTTTCTTACATCATTGCGTTGCGTTTCGTTTCATTTGTGCATTATGTATCAAAAAGACTAATGTAGTTAAGAACAAAATTAGATTACAACATACTTCAAGATCTTTCTAGAAATTTTTAACATCTGGAAAAGAAGATTTTTCCGTCTTTCTTTAGGTGCAGCTGACGCGATCATTTAAATAAAAAGCAACATTAGCTGTGTAGTGCAATAGCATTCTTAACACTTTGAAAACTTTAACCTGAATCAATTCATAGTCAACCACCTTCATGCTTTTGAACGCAAGGTTCTATCTCGTAACTATAAGAATTTTTGAGAAAGAGTTGGGAGTTTCTGGCCTTTATTAAGTAACCAGAAAATCCGAGCATAAGTTTATAAGTTCTAAACAGGTCAGTTTTCAATTTTATTTTAAACGCCGCTTTGAACGTTTTCCAAAAATATTACCTGCGTGCCTAAATTAATTTTGGTTTTCAACAGCCTTTCAATTTCAGCAATTTCACAGTTTAAGCTTTAAAAACTTTCAAAAAGCTTTTATGATTCTATAGGGTTTACACCAGAACTGGAAAAATGTGTTTTTTTTAACTTTTAAATATTAGTGATACAAGTGCTAACGTAAAATCAATGAGTAAGTAAATATACTCATATACTGTTACAAATCGTCCTCACGAGAACACTATCCGCAATTTAATCAAAACGGTTCTATATAAAACATAAACCCAACCGACCACCCAGAAAGTTCATGTTCTGCTGAAAATATCGGTTCTGTAAGTCAAAGTAATGCAAATGATCCATCGGTATCCGGTCCATGTCATTCACAAGAATTACAAATTCTACTAAGCAGTTTGTGGCACTTAATAGATTCGACGAACATAGCAATTAAAGTTAGATTACTATGACCAACGCCGTAAATTTGTCATTTAGATACTTGAGCTAATTGCAGCTTAGATTGTTTATCTTAAAGAAAATTATGTTCAGTGACAAATTGCATTTATGATAACTGACTTTTTATGGCTGTGACTTGAATTAGTGGACCATTTAAATGCCTAATATCAGCATAATAGTTCCATGGGTCATACTACTTTTGAAAGAATTGAATTATTGAATTATTGCCTAATGCCATGATGTAGCTGAGTTAAGTGATCTCGAAGGGCTACCATCGATGAACTTCTTTCCTTGAGATACCTTGAAAAGTAAAGTGTTTACGAACAACACACAAACAATATAGGACATCAAAGCCACCGTTCACATTAAAATAGGCGTAATATAACAGTTAAGTTGCAAAAAGGTTTCGAAAATTCAACCGCAGAATCCTTGCTTGTGATAGAAATTGAACGATGTGTTCCACGTATAATTATAACAAACCAAACTTTCAACTAAAATTTAACAAAAAAATCCTTATATAGACTGTTACTTCAACGATATTAGCATGTAGTTCTACTAAAACAGTTTTTATAATTAAAAAGTAATAAAACATAGTTTTGTTATTTATTTTTGCACTAACTTTACCAAAACTAAATCATTTTTGATATCTGTCATGCCAGTTTATGCTCCTACATTAAAATACACGCTAACCATACCTACAGGAACTATTTCCATAATAATAACAGAAAAAATACTTCATAGGACCGGATCTCCATTACTTCATAGAATCATGGACTGAAACGTTTCTTCACTAGTCAGAAATCTAAATTACTTTTAATCCATAAGTTCAAAAATATTCTTTAGTAATTCTTGTACTTGTGTTGAGTTACTATGATACCAGAGTAGTTTAATAAATCAGGTAAAAATGAAACAAATAGTTGCTTTTTCGGTGTAAAAATATTTTATTTTGCATCATAGCTCTTCTCCAACTCAATATGCTCATTCCAACTATATTGAAGATTTTAATGTTTTTAGTAAAATAAGATTTACCGAAGTCTGCAAAATACGCGTTTAGTTCGGCAATCACTTCCTCATTGGGCGAAAATTTCTTCTCAGCAAGCTAAGTTTTTATGTTTAGGAATTATCAATAGTTAAAACAAGCCAAGCTGAGTGAATAAGGGCCATGTGGAAGCCTTTTGAAATGCAATTCATGTATTTTTATAGTTACATTATTGTGGTCAAAGTTCTTCTCTTTGCCAAATGTAACTAATTTTCTTTGATTTTTCATTAAACTGCCCTAATAACGATGAATAATACTCTCCTTATTGTTCTACCTTTTTGAAGGTAGTTAATGAAAAGTATTCTCCAAGCATCCCAAAAAACAATAACCATGGTTTTACCAGCCGATAGCATTACTTTTGCCTTCTTTGGTGCTCTTGAATCATCTCCTATCCATTGTTTAGATTGATATTTGACTTTGCGGGTATAGTGGTAGACCCATCTCCTATTAATAGTAATAAATCGACCAAAAATTCTGATGTATTACGCGTAAACTGTTTCAAACAGTGCACCGAAGTCGTTGAACGATTATGTTTTTGATCCATTGTTAATGAACACGTAATCCATCTCGCAGAAAGTTTTTTCATATTCAAATCATCATGTAAAATTGAAACACTGTACCAATAGACAAGTTTAAAACCTTCACAACCTCAAGTACATTTACTCAACGATTTGCTAACCCAATACCATGCACTTTTATTATCATTTATAATGTATGGGTATCTTTTGGTTTGCCACGCCGTGCCGTTCAGTATTGCGAACGCTTCTACGATGAGAACGAAAGCTATTAAACTTGCAGAGTCCCTGTAATACTTATCAAGCTTTTGTTTTGTTACTCTGTTATTATTTATGTTTACTGAGAAAACGAAAATCACCTCCTTCCATTCTATCGAAACTAATACAAGTGGTTTATTTTAACTGGCTGTCAAACACAAAGTAATCGGCAGATGTTCTTCAAAATCGGTATAGCGCAATCTAGAAAAATGTTTTTTAACAAACTAATATTGATCGAATTCTAGTGCTCCATTTCTCACATTTTACCTAACTTACTGAACTAACCTCGTATTTTGTTTTCCAGGATATTTAACAGCTAACATGTAATTAGTTAAATGAAATATATTCCACTTAAAACATATTATTTAGCATATGTTTTACACTTTTCTGCTTTATTCGTCGTTTCAACTACACACATCGGAAAGTTAGGGAATCACGAATTTTTTTACAGTGTCGGTGGTTTTGATTTATGTTGTGCATTTCTGTTTCTTATTTCTTAAAGGTGAAATTATAAAGAAAAGGACACTATTCAATAAATCTTTCTAATATTTTTAAACTGCATGAAAAATATAACACACAAGCAATATACTTTCGTATTATGTTTTACTTTAATTTTTTTGATTTATTCTTAAAGGGTAATTTTAATATCGTATTTTCCTCCACAAACCCAAGTCAATGCTTGTGTAGGTCTATTCATGCTTATGATGAGGTTATCGATGGTTTCCCGGAATATGTGTTCCTTACTTCGAGTAATGCATTTGCAAGCGTTTTAGACGTCGGTATTCCTTAAATTTAGGCTTTTCCCGATATTATATTGGCGGAAAGTACTGTTCAGCTAATTGTATTTATATTTTCAGCGAACAGTGTGTGGTCGAATATGATCTTACATTAAAAAATAGTCCCTACCCATGAATGACGCAAACGGTACCACATGCTCTTCAGAGTTTCTGTTATGTGTCGATCTGCTGTTAGAGAACTTCCTGATATCGACTAACTCCGTGCGTGTACCTTAATATATTCCATTGTAAATTAAAGCGGGGCCTCCCTCATACTCTCCCTAGCAGCAACCAAAATTAAGTAGAAATGGCCTTCATCTGTAAATAAAGCTCTATTCCACCGTTCCAAATTTCAGAGGTAGCGTTGATGTGTATAAACGAGTTGTTGTTTTCAACAGCAGACATACAATTTGCGACAGTTAAACAATATCCTTGAGCTTAAATTGTCATCATTAATCCTGCTCCTTGCAGAATGCCGGTTTACTTCTTGTAACTGACTTTACGTTGGAACAGAGATCCTGTGACGATTAATTATAATATTTAACATTATAAATTGGTAATGTCTTGCTCATTTAGACGTTGGGATGAATGCTAGAAAAGAAAATTCTATGGATTCTGGCGACTGGTGTATACGTTTGATTGGTTTCGATAATTGTAACTGCTCCGGATATATGGATGCGTATTAATCTAACAATTTTAAATTAAAACCGCAAAACCATCCGTTAAACTAAGACCTAAAGCAAATGTTACTATTTAGTGCACATTACATACAACATTAAGAATAGAAATCTGGTGTGAGACAACACACGACCTTCTCTTACACATTTTCAATTTAATTTGGATTTATTGACGTTAGTTACTTTCCTATACACCTAAATTGTAAACACTAAAATTAATTTAAAAGCATAAATAGTTCATCCATTTATAATTTCCTTTATACGTGTAATAAGAGTTTTATAATTAAATTTTGAGCCCATTTAAAGCAAAAATAATTTATAGATTTAAATAAAAATTAATTAAGGATGTAAATAATCCACACAAATCATCGAAATATTAATTTATTTTTATTTTGAGGACGATAGTTGGAACGGTCACCCATCTAAGTTACTAGCCAGACAAAATCTTGCTTAACTCTAGAGATTATTCTCAATAACTCACTTCAACGAATTTTCTCAGAGAAACCAATTAGCTCATGTAATATAACATTACAGGCGCTAGAAATGTGGCGAGATTTAAAATAATCATTATAGCCGTTTTCAAACAAATTGCAAAAAACCTAAAAATCACAAGAATAAAGTGACACCTCCGGTCATTCAATTTTAACGAAATTCTCATATAAGCACATAAGCATGGTAATAAACTTACATAAAATATTTCAGTTTTCGACGTTTTGTTTTCAAGATATATTGACAACTACGTACGTACACACACACGCACACGCACACGCACACGCACACGCACACGCACACGCACACGCACACATACACACACGCGCGCGCGTGCATATACACAGACCAATTTCTAAAAACATGCTTTTCGTACTCAGGTGACTTGAAAACGTGTATTTCCGCTAAAAACTGGACATCAAAAATTTTGACCGGAAACGACTCCCTCTATACTATATTTCATATAGGTAAGGGAAGGTATTAAATTGAATAATATATTAATAAAAGATTTGAACAAAGATCGATTATGTCAATAACTTTTATAAACTATGACAGATTACGTCTTTTGTCACCTTTGTCAAAAAATAATATCTCTTATAATAGCAGCAATTGAAATTTTTAAAAATATCAACTGTTTTTATATTTCTCTAATTCTGCCCATATTTTTCTTTTAACGCTTTTATAAGAAGTTTCAAAAACAAATACCTTCTTTATCACTTATACTTACAATATCTAGAATATTATTTTGTGTTGTTCTATTCTTACATTTTTTCCAAAAAGTTTACCTACGTTACATACCAAATTAAAATTTAATTGTGAATTTTAATATACGTACATCTTCTATTAAATTTAATATGATTTCTTTAGCCTCGTGGTTAATTTACAGTTAAACTCTTGACTTCTAGATTATATTTAATGCAAAAGCTGATAGAGTGTAATTGATTTGATAAGTATACAACAGTTATGCTTTAAATTAATTTTGGTGTACTTTAGATTGTTTTAATTCTACACCTGCATGGTTGTAAGACATGTTTCAGTAAAAGATATTTAAGTTTGTATTACTAAAAACATCCGATTGTTTAAGTTAGTAAGAGTACATTATGAAAATCTAAGGGATTTATTTTAGGTTCCGTAATTTGAAAATATTTCTAGCATCATTTTGCACTAGCTTTTTCTTAATTTTGCACACCGTTTTGTAAGTCAGCAGTAGTAAGCAAACAATAAATATATTGAGTGGCGCTCATATTTTAGGAGTATTTGTAACATCTCAAGAGGCCTAGTTACGTATGGCTCCTTTGGAAAAGTAATATACCCCTCTCCACTGAAGCTAGATCGGCTTAAATCTTCCTAAATCCCAAATTTAACCTTTGCTTCTCTAAAATGCATTCATAAATTTTAAATCATTCATGTTAGCATATAAAATTCTTTATTTTTAATTAAATTTTTGATACAATTAAATTAATATAAGCATTAAATTAAACTTTTTATATTTCTAAAGCACCTAAATAATCTACTTTAAATGCCACTAAAGTTTAATCTGAAATACGCCTATTAAGTAAATAACTCAATTTTTAAAGCTTATTGTAAAACATTACAAATATTGGTAAGAAATGTTTCAAATAGAACTATTAATATTAATTTAATGTTTACAAGTAATACAATTACTTGTCCCGAAATGAAAAGGTTGCTTTTCGTGTCTAACAATGACTGAAAGAGCTAAATTCGAACATACCTGTTCGTTCTTCAGATCCATTTTAATCTTCACGGTTTGTGGTAAGAAATATACAAACTATGCTAAATTATTGAAAAAAAATGAGCGATGAAAATATTTTAATAATGCACTATACTCTTTAAAATTGTGCTAATCACTTTTATTGATCAAATTTCATACATTTAATTATCAAAATCGACGTGAGAAGAGGAGAATTAGAGGTGTAAATAGTTATTCGTACTTTACCAAAAGTCTAACAATGTTAATAACCACGAAATAATCAGCCATTACTCCAGTGCGTTACTGAATAATGTACGTGCCATCAAGAGGGAATTTTCTAAATATTTCAATTTTTGCTTAAAATTCCTTCTGAAAAACTCTCATAAGTTGCTTTCGCCTAGTTGTTTATCGACTGAAGTATAGCAATCGACCCAAATCTAATTGTGATTTTATATTTTACAAATAAAGCTCATTTAATAAACTGTACTCATTATGTTATTAAATAAATATTTATGTATAAAATTATATTTATATGCGAATGTCCCCCAATAAATAGTTTGTTTACATTTTGGTTAGAAATTTATTGTTAATTGATTGTTGCTTTGGGTTGTTGCTTAAGCGATGGTTATAAACTGCCTGTTATTAGATACAATAAGAACTGTTTTATAAAATATTTACATCAAAAGTAAAAAGAAAATCAAGTGTTCATAGGACAAGCACAATGTTTTATTCTAAAATTACCATAATACTTCCCGAAAGAACAAAAATTATTAACTTGCAAATAGACTTTGTCTTTGAAAATATTAGTAGACATGAAAACTTTAAATATAGTTAAATATTAGTAAAATATTATATTGAATTACTATATTTAGATATAAATTCTAGTTACATATTTTATCAACGTTGCTAAATTTGTTTTACTATTCGTCATATTAAATGTGTATGAAGAAGTTCTAATTTTTAAATATTGTTTCTTTTGACCTATGTATTGTGCATTGCAATAGAAGCCATAGTTTGATTAATTATAATGCAGAAATTTTAGCTTATAAATTAGTAAACAAAACCGATTATTAAGACATTTTTCCTAAACTGTATAATTCAATTTTAAAGTATTATCTCAACTTTGGTTATAAGTTGAGATACAATCGATAAAGATATAAATTAAATTTATTTTATAAAATCTAGTCTATCGATATTTAATTCATTTTAAAGCAAATTCTTATGCTTTATTTTCATTTTATTTAGTCTAATGGAAACGTATTTACTTATTAAATTTTGGGCATAATCATTTTTAATTGAAGTATTCATAATTGCTATAATATTTTAATTACGAAATAAGGAAGCGAGAATAAAAGAACTTCCTGAATTAAACTGTTAATGACACTGATTTTATACATTTTAGGCGCATCCGATATTTTAAATATTACATGTACTTTTGTTATTGTCCTTAATTATTGCCGTATCTAAAAAAATTGATATTACTTTCAATCGCTTTCTCTCATTTGTGAATTATATTCTTCATGTGGTGTAAGTTCTATGTTCTATCTTATAATACGTCACTAATTTAAAAGTATATATTTTACAGACCTTGCCAAATTACAGCTGCATCTTCACCTTGACAGCGAAAACATAGCCTATACAACCAAAATAATACAAACCGATTTATGTAGGAAGGTTCAAGCATATTAGTTGATTAAACTATTAGTATCAGATGTTAAACAAACACGAGGTTTTCTTCACAAACACTTCTTTAATAAATTTGTTCACACTTTAATATTTCTCATCATTTTACTGTGATAATAGTTTTTATTTAAAATTAATTTTTTTTTGTTTTTTTCTGGTTATAGAACAAGTATATTGTCATTGTTTTTAAAAATATTTGGCTTTACTGATTTTATTGATAGGTTGAAAATTTGAATATTCTTAAGGGTTACTATTTTTATTGATATGCGAATTGCGTTTATGATTTGTGCTACATTGTTCTTTCTGTTTACTAATTTAAAAGCTACACGCGCTACAGAGAAATCTTCCAATGTAATCTATCAAATTAACTGTCGAGATTGTAATGTACAATACATCAACTGAGCGGGACAATTTATAAAGAATAGAATTTCTTCGCACAAATCTAATATAAAAAATAATAAAACAAATTCAACAGTTTTAACAAATCATGTCTACGATAATAAAGACAATTTAAATTATTTCGTTTTAAAAACGGTATTAAAAAGCATTAGGTATAACATAAATTTTAAAAGTAACTTTGAAAATTTAAAAACAGACTGTTGAAATAATAAAAAGCATAACAATCTTGCAAGACACTAGTATACCTGTATTGCTTTTCAAAATTTCTGTTTGTTTGATGCTATAAATATAATTCAGTAGATTCGCATTGGCTTGCTTATTCTGCTAAATTAATTACAATAATGCAACATGTTTATTTTTGACAGTAAAATAATAAATGTAGCTGTCATTTTAATTTTACACAGATATGCAGGGTGAGTTATAAGGGGTGGAATAAACGTAGATAGATTGTCGGGGACATCATTTTGAGTAAAAAATGTCATATGACCTAATTTGTATAATAGAGAAAATGCAAGAAATAAAGGTATTAACATCAAATTCTCAAAGTTCATAGCAATCTAAATTTAATACCTTTCGCAAACAAAAATTATACGGCTGGAGTTGCCTAAAATAATTTACGCGTAAAGTTAACGCCTGGTTAAATCAGTTAAGCTAAAATATCCCTAGTTTACGTAGAAAGAACCAACTCAAATTTCCAGGCAGGCATGAAATATGTCAAAAATAATGAAGATGTTCACGCAAACAATGTCCACTATGAAAATGATGATAATACCAAAATGATTACTCGTAACTTTGTGGTACAATTAAATCTTTCACAAAACTTTATTCCCAGAGTATCTATCATTGAAGAAAAATCATTGCTGCAACGGGTTTATGCTAGAATCTTGTCGTTTTCTTATTAGTTCAAAATATTAAACATCCAGATTTTATTTGAATTAGTCAATCAATCTTTATTCTCTTATTTAAAAACTATGTTTGAGCATTGTCAATGATTCCACTTGTTTACATTTAATAATTGAAAATGCATTTTAAATGGACAAGTGATTATATAATTTCAATAATGTAATTATAAAACTGTTAGCAGCTATCAATTTCTTGTAAGCTAATACATTTCTATTCCTTAGATTATGTTCATACGAGCAAATCTTGTTTACGTGTGTTACAAAAAGGATAGTCCCGAAAATTTATTCTTGTGGTACTCATGTAGTAATATTCGGAGATTTCAAATATTTGCTATTACCTTCCACTAATTGGAGTGGGTTTGTTAAATGCTAAAAATAAAGCTTAATGCATTTCCTCTGTTACCAAGGATTCTACATTGTTTACTACTACAACTACTGCCAATCATGCCATTCCCTTAGCGGGGTAGGCAAAACCTAATAGCAAGCCTCCAGATTCACAACCACTGCATGCACCCATACACCAACCCCTCTCACTACCACCGCCCTTCACCACAACTCCTAGTACTCTACAGTATCCACACCATCCCACTATTACCCACCAATCCTACCATCACCCATTCACTATTTTTCTTCATTCCTTTATGTCCTTACACACTTCTTTTGCTTTCATTAAGTTCATACAACGTTTTTGGCAAGCTCTCCTATTCTTTGCGCTCTTTATTGTCTTTCCTTTTACAATTTCTTCAATAATATTCAACCACCTCTTTTTCGATCTGCCCCTACCTAGTTTTCCATTCATATATGTCTCATATATTCTCTTTATTAAGCGTTCATTATTTATTCGTTCCACATGTCCTAACCATCTTAACGCACTTCTTTTGTACAGTTCAGGCAGTGTCTCCTTCACCTGGCACGTATCCATCGCCCATTAATTCCTTAATCTGCTACGTCTAGTTTTGCCACTTGCAGCTCTTAGATACCTCATACTAACGGCGTTTATTTTACTCATATGCTTCTTCTGACATATCCAAGTCCCACTGCCATATAAAACAGTTGGAACAAATCCACTATTGTACACAGCCTTCTATATTTCCATACTTAACCGTTCACTCTTGGTTACTGCCCACATACTGCCAATTATTCTCCTGCCTGCATTCACTCTGTTTTCAATTTCACTATCTATTCACCCATCATTTGCAAACATTCTGCCAAGGTAAGCAAACTTATCCA
>JAHWXV010170428.1:0-10571 GCA_024586415.1 Phrixothrix hirtus
CACACACACACACACACACACAGATATATATATATATATATATATATATATATATATATATATATATATATATTTATTTTCTAAAATAGTTCAGTTACATTTGTGTGCTTACTCAGAGCAGTTTGTTATGCGTTATCTTTCTCAACGTAGTCAAATAGATAAAAAAGGACTTGGATTTGTCAATACGCTCATTAGTAAACTGCTAATAGAACTTCACGTACCTGGTTATCGATTTTATGGCCCGGGAATCCATCTAAAGAAAACATTGTCGCACGATGATTCAGGAATGAATCCACTTAACAAGGCCCTTAGGGTACATGATATTGCGTACTCCAAAACTACAAATCTTACCGAGCGTCACAAAGCAGATGAATTATTGGCAAAAACAGCGCGGGAATGATTTAAATTGAAAAATACAAGTTTTGGAGGGAAGGCAACAGCTTTAACAATATCAGGTATTATGAAAGGAAAGACAAAATTAGAAGTGGGCACTCCTAAACGAAAACGGAAAGTGAAACGCAAAGTGAGTTTTAATAAATCCGTACTACTCGCTAGATTAGGTATGAGACATAGTTCAAATTTAAAGCAATCCATTAAACAGTCCTTAGCAGTCTTGAAAAACAAAAGGATTCGAATATCAAAGAAAAGAGTACTCCTTGTTCCTAAAACTGGTATTTTTTACCACTGATTCCCCTCTTTGCGGCATTAGGGGCACTTGGTAGTTTAGGAGGTGGAGCTTCTGCCATTGTAAAAAGTGTGAACGCTGCAAAAATGTCGCAAAGGATTTAGAAGAAACTAAAAAAGAATAAAATAATGGAAGACATTGCAATTGGAAAAGGATTATATTTGAGGCCATATAAAAGGGGATTAGGTATAGTTTGGTCTTCTAAAAAAATTATAATAAAACTACCATATCATGCATTAACTGATGCTGAGTTAAAACATAAGCTAAAATTTTAAATATACCGCACTTTAGAGGAGTATTTATGCGAAATCATTTACCAAGAAGACTGCGAAAAAAGGAATGTGGAATTTTTAACTTAGATGACAAGTTAGGACATGGAACGTATTGGACAACATATATAAAAACGAACAGTGAAGTGGTATATTTTGATAGCATTGGACAACTTAAACCACGATTGGAGTTAGTTTATTACTTCTACAGTAATACTACAGTGAAGGAAATAAACTATAACTTTGATAAATTACAAAAGCCGAATTCTTATAATTGTGGTCAATTAGAATGGAAATTTTTATATGTTAATGCTACATAATTTTCACTCATCATCCTGTGAAAGTCAATAAAGACATACCATATAGCTTTACTTTTACAAATACTAACTCTATATTGAATGCGGATTTTAATCCTCCCATATTATTTGATTCAAATACAAACTACGTTATGAGTTTAACGAATTCTGAAACTTTTAAGATTATCCCAAATGTAACGTCAGAAAATAAGCAGTTTAAAATTGGAATTACATCAATTTCAATACCTGAAGGATCGTATGAAGTTTGAGATATAAACAACTACATCAACTCCCAGCTCCACAGAATATATCGTGAATATATCGACATTAAAGTTAATAACAACTTAAAATCATCGATTGCAGCATCCGATTTCCTAGATTTTCTATCAAAAATTCCATTGTGAAACTATTAGGTTTCAAAAATGAATTATTGGCACCTTACGCCCTTCATATTTTGAATATCCTGTTCAAATTTTAAATATGAATTCTATACTAATTGTTTGTAACATTACAACTGGAAATTACAAAAATGGAGCTGCTGCTCACACAATCTATCAATTCTTTCCAAGTGTACCACCTAGTTACAAAATAATAACCTGTCCCAGATCATGTGACGTATTTACCAATCGATGTTAAAACTATTTCACAAATTGTCCTTAAAATATTAAATCAAGACGGAACATTAGTTAATTTTAGAGGTTAATCGATCACAATAGGACTTCACTTGAAAACTCTCCACAATGGTGTTTAAATATACTTCACGTTTAAACTATAAAAACTCACGTTCTCCACGCAATAGTGTTCGAAGACGTAAGATCGTCAAACAGTTAACACAAAAGAATAAAGCATTTCTCCGTTCACTTGGTTTTACACTGTTACAATGAGTAGCATACTAAAGGTTACTCATAAGGTACGAATTGATAATTCAAAGATTTATTCTAAACGCTTTATGGAATAATGGGCTTACTTGCAACAATTAGAAAATTATGATTGGTAATACTCTTAAAATGTGTTTACTAGTTATAAGTTCATTGTTATGGTTATAAGAATGAGTTAGCAATTTATTATAAAATTGTAATAATTGAAATGTAAAGTATATGATAAATAAGTATTACAATAAACCATGTTAGATATTAATAAGTTTACATATTTCTTAAATACAGTTTATAAAAAAACTTATTTCATTATATGTTGATGATATAAAGTATAAACATTTGATAAAGCACATGTACATGGTGATTTCATATGATGACAGCAGCTTGTATCAGTTATGACTAATGATGGTTGTTCATTAAGTTCAATTACTCGTTGAGAAATATATTTTCTTATGAAACCATTCATCCGTTGCTGCGTTATGAAAAAACCGTGCAAGTTGAGGAACAAACTCTTGTAAGTTGCTACTGACAAAGCGTCGTATTAAACATCTACCACACGAATATCCTTTTATACATTTTTGACAAATACTAATACTTTCGTATACTTTTGTACCAAATTCTTACAATATTCAGTATCAAAATTTGTACACTGATTCATGTTCAGCATCAAATACTAACGCTTGAAATTCTTGAATTAATCGCTCAGCAGTTTTATATTTATCTAAACCCTTAATCCAATTTTATTCTGCGTAACACATTCACATTGTTCACTACGTTTACTATTTAAATAAACTACATGATTATCACATATTACATATATTTAACCCTATTCTCCTTCCATTGCCCTTTGTCTATCTTTTTTCTTGTAATGACAATTTAATCAGACCAATGTCATTAATAATCTTTTTCGGAAGATAATGTAACATTTCCATTAATAACATTACTCTATCACGTTGTATGCCTTTATATTGCTCAATAATCAACATTACGTTCATTTTAGGATCACCCGGTAAATCTGCCACACTCTTTATTAGGTTCTCATAAAAAGATTTGAAGTCTTGGGAGATGGCGTAGTTAATCTTTGTTCTATCAACGATAATAAACGTTGCAATTCAACAATCGACTCCCAACCTAAATAAATTTGATTTCCCTCGACATCTTCAATTTTTATAGTTTTAGATTGTCCTATTCAATCGAAGTAAACTATCGTTGAAGTAACCTTTATGAGTGAGCCTACATTGTCATTATTTTCAAAGTAGTGAATTATAATATTTTTATTCTCGAGTAGCACTATCAATTCACCTTCATTAAATATTAGTTCTTGATTATTGATATTAGTAAGCTTCACAACAGGCATACATTCATTATCAGGCTACACTAATAATAATAATAATAATAATAATAATAACACTAATATATTTAGTCTTTGATTTATTTAAGAAATATATATTATTTAATGATGGAAATATAGTAATTTTCTTTTGTATACGATCAGTATTTTGTTGAACTGCTTTCATTCTAGCGTTTTGAATAGTATCGAAAAGACTTTCCACTACAACTATTAATTTATTAAAATTAGGAATGCTGTAATATTAAGCAACTTACTTGTTTTTGATGAAAGAAGAAGTTTATAGAAGACTATTACAACCAAATCTCAGGTTGTTATACTTATATATGATAAAATGACTTTTAGCTAGATTAATTAAATAGTGGGATAAGTAGTGGTAGTGGGGCGAATGACTTAATCATTTTCAGTAGTGGGAGTGCTTGAAATATCACAATGAAGTTATATACATTTTATTTCAGTATTTCCTAAAAATGTGTGTTAAAGTTGAGTTGTCTAACGAACTTGAAAGGAAAGTACGCGGTAGTTATTATTGGATTTGGGACCATCGTTTATGGTCATCCAGGGATGACAACTGAAAGAGTAGTACATCCCCTGAAAACCTGACACAGGCTGCATTTTTGAACACTGGTAGTGATGATTCAGTTAGATGTCATCATTGTGCTGTAACCTTAGGTAAATGGAAAGAAGATGATACTCCAATATCAGAACATATTAAATATTCACCAAATTATCGATATGCAAAAATGGTACTTAGGATAGTTTAACTAAACGAATAGAACTTTATAAAATATTCTATGTTATAGCTATTTTTTAATAAATAAATGCATCAAAGCAATTGTCTCTTTATTTTTTTTTAGTAAATAATCACCGGACCTTGAGGTTGAGGATAAAACGTTTTGAACCAAGTGTAGGTACCATAAATAACTTTGACTTGAATAAACAAATGGGTAAAAGGAATTCTCTTGCTATTTTACAGTAAATACTCATTGATTTTGATATCAAGGACACCGGAATTTACTATTCACGAACGGCCTTAACCCGAACTTTTGACCTCATTAAGAGTCAGCGACCTGAATTTGAACGGCCTTGACCTATGACCCATTTTTTAAAAAGTCTTGACCTATTTACTACCACAAAACCCTCATCTCCCCCTACTGATATTTGTATTGATTTTTATTGAAAAGTAGCCTAAATTAACAGTTTTAACAATGTATCGTAGATTACTATTGAAATGAGTGCGGGCGATAAGAACGCGTTCATGAGGGCAGAACTCCCATATACATCGCTTCGGAGCACTCAAATTTTTGTGGAATGAAGATGTTCGGGAAATTAGTTTGGAAGCTGAGGAGTTGCAAGCAGTTAAAGCGTTGGGTCTGTTTGGCCTTAGTGGCGAATAAAGATTCTTGGGCGTTGTGAACAGCATCTAGGTCACGGTGGAGAACAAAAGAAACAATATTGTAATGATAATCTATACCGTGGCCATATTTGTGTTAGAAACACAACTTGGCTCATCTTTTAGTCTAAAGCTTGAACTATTAGATTTAAAAAATTACTTCTACGTGCCTTTGGACTTTCACCACATTTTAAATTATTAGTCTGGTGGTTAACTGTATATCATGTTTTGTATACATTATTATAAATCCTTTTATTATTTTAATAATGTGATTAGCTTTAGTTCAGCAGTGTTATGATGCTTGGTTAATATTAGACTATGTTATATTAATAACTATCAAAATAATCATTACATTATAATAGTGAATCACATTTTCAGAATGTCTTGATAAATAGAATAAATATTTTTGATCGCCTAAATAACAAAGACTACTTCTTCTGATTTCTTCTATCAATTGCCTTTTAACTGCAACCTACTGTGTAGAGGATCTGTACAAATAAGCGTTTAGCTAATGGGAACTTATTTCATATCGACATATTTTTACGGAACTTTCCGGTAAAAAGATCAAATTACCGCCGTTATATGTGCCGAAATATTTTTAACTGTTTACCATAAAACGTTTTACCTACCGGCAAATGGATCTTTAGATTAGACCTTTATATCCTAACGTGTTCTTAATTTAAATCTCATTTGTTATTTTCTAGATTTCTTGTTTCTTTATGTAACATTATCAAATGAAAATTCCTTTTAGTTACATAACTGTATTAGTTTCGTCCAATTCATATTGGTAATAAATTTTATCAAATATCCTTGATTTAACATTAACGAATTGTGAGGTCGGTCAAATGAAAATGATTTCGAATCTGCCATGTCCCTTAAACATAACGGATTAAAATGAAATTCTGTATATATTTAACTTTGATTATTAGGTTTGCCTAGTCTAAAGCAATTGTTTTTAGTTTATATCCAATTCTTAGCAACGGTTTTGCAGGAGATTGCATTAAATTATAAATTTGTTCAGTAATAAGATTTTTGAGTGCTGCTCTACTTGTAGTATATAGAAGACTGACAGCTAGTTGCATAAACACTACTTAAATATTTATAAACTTTCTAAATATTTAAGTACTCCAACAGTTAGCCTAATTGTAGGATCTGGTCGTAAACTGGGTGATATAAACGATTTTTTATTTGAGAATATGTTGTATAAACAGCCATCGATGCAGTGTATGCTTCATGCTTATCCAACTGTAGTTAAGTGGGTTCAGAAATTCAAAATTGGTTATGGAAGTGTAAGTAACGCTCCGTGATGAGTAAGTACACAGGGCAATTTTAAATCTGTACTAGAATTTGTCTTGAAAAATAGACGCATTACGTTACAGGAGACTGCCGATAAGAAATGTATAAGTGTTGCCACTGTCTATAGTATATCGTCATTAAGAAGCTAGAATTCCGAAAAGTTGTACTAATAAGGGAACTAATCCCGGCGTCAGAAACTAATTTGGATGAAGCTTTGCACATACATAAAGGTGTGGACATAACTCAAGGAGCTCATTAGGCATTTCATTTGGAGTAAAATATTATAATATACTCATATCGGTCCCTAACGGCTGCCGTTAAGATGTTTGCATGCTTCACAGCGACGAACAAGTGAATTCTGTGTACTGCGCAATTGTTCGGGCCGTTGAGGAAATTCTGCAGCAGCTTGATAAAGTCGATTTATTAAATGTTTTTGACTTTCGATTGGAATAAAGTAGATTTTTTCTTTCAAACAACCCTACAGATAAAAGGCTAGTGCACTCAAGTCTGGTGAACGAACTGGCCATTGAACTGGACCTCTACGCCCAATCCATCGCTGATGGTATTCGTTATTCAACCAAGTTGTTACAGCACCTGCAATTTGAATAGGAGCTCCATCTTACTATTGCTAATAATAATCACTAGTACACTAAACTGACCCAAATCGTGAAGATAATACAACTTACTACTTACGAATAAATTGTTTGACAGAATGTGTTCGTTGTTATTTTTCATGGCAACTAGATGCAATCTGCAGTTATAATTAAACAGTTTTTCCTCGTTATTTCAGTAACCCTTGAGAATCGGATATGGGTATATTATAATTTTTTATTCCAAATTACCTGCCTAATGAGCTATTAGAGTATTGTTCACACCTTTTGAATCACCCTGTATATCAATAGTGATGGACCTTCAAAGGTTTAAATCTAAAATGTAGCATAAAATTTGCAGTAGGAAATGCATTTTGTTATGCAATCATATTTTAGTATTATTTTCATACACTACTTTAACTTTACCTGATTAAGAATTTTTGCTGCTAGTCAAAACTTTAAGAATAATGACATAAAGGCAATGTGTATTTATTTAGAAAATTCTTACATTCCGGTATAAATTAAATAGTCTTTAACGTTTGTTACATGTTTTATCTACTTTTTGAAATACCAAGGTTAATAATTAAAAATATTTAAATTTATTTTGTTCATTTCTATAATTAAATCAAACTCTGAATATTAATTAAGTATTATAATTAATTTTTGTCTAATATTCAAATTTCTGTGTCATAGATAATTGTTTCAAGGATTAAAAGTGATAACGTCGCAAATTCTCAATTAAGGTATTGTGCGCAAGCACAACAATTGATAAAGGACAACGAAAGGCTGAAAGTGTCTTTTGTCGATTTGTAATCATCACGTGAACACGTATATTTAATAAAAATAAAAATGATTGCGTTGAATCGTTCTAAAACATTGCGGCAGTAAATAAATAATAAAAAGGGAATAAAACATATTCCTTGTGTCTACAATTATTTCTAGTTAAAGTAGAATAATCGTATAAATGACGAAAGATTTAAATAGATCAACATAAGTAATAGCAAATTGGCCATGTTGATGTTAGTAGCTATACTTTAATTAATTATTTCTCTGATTTGTTCTAGTGATGCCTTTAATGTAGGAATTATACCATAGTTCTAAGAAGTAATTTACAATGTTCAAATTCTTTTTGTGTATAAATTCTGTACTTAGAATTTTTAAAGCATGTGGAAAATGGTCACCCATGTCAATGTTTCTTCGATAATTAGGTCAAGTACCTATGGAAAATTTTAAAATGGTAATTTATTTTATTTATTATGTACGGTGTTTATTCTACGACAAGAATTATATATTATTCTAAATAAACCCTTCCATATTGGGTGCAATATGAAAGCATTATTCTATCTGGAAGTAAGGTTTGATTAATTTAATTAATTTGTAATCGTAAAATATTTATTTTACAGGAAATAATAAATTATGCTACCAACATCTTAACGTAAATTATTTTGCAGTATATTAAATGAATTTTTACATTTTCTTTTGTAAAGAAATACGTAATACTACCGGTAAGCCAGAACTTGCTTGTTCTATAATTCCTTGTATCTTTTACCTGTTGTAAATTATTTAATTTATTTTTGAACATATGACTTCGTATGTGTTTTTCTAGCTATGCAGTACCAGCTTCCTGTTCGAACAACGAAACCGAGGACCATTCTCAATCCCTGTACTACTGAGGACATGATTGGATAACATATCAAGGAAATCAATATTACAAACTCTGACTAAGTATCTATTTTATTTGGTTATTGTTGATTAAAATTTCAGACATTGTTAAGTTAAGAAGATATTTTTTTCTTAACAATTGTTCTTCTTTTGGAATTATGTACTACATAATTCAGTTTCATTAAAATTTTTATTAAAACTTGTTTATTTTCTTTGATGTGTGACACTTTATGTACTTCCAAACACGTAGAATATAACGGTCACTATTTCACAATATAATTCTTTTTTATTTGATATTACCTCATAATGTCTGGTGCCTTAAACTATAAACCGTTGAATCCAATTAATGAACAGATACAAGCACCGTTTAGAAGAGTTTTTCAGAGCTAGATGTGTCGCGTTTTCCCAATTATAATTAATAACAAGATCGATTTTTCTATTTTTGTACCAAAATATATCAATACAGGTAATTAGTAGTATAACAATAATTGAGAAACGTACATTAAAATTGCATTTAAATAGTGAAAAATAAATTATAAAATATATTTAAGTTAATGATATAGTTAAAAATATTAATTAATAAAAAATTAAATAGAAAAGATATACAATTTAAAGCTAAATATAGTTATCACATGATTCACGATAAGCAAAGTTCAATGTACCTATTAGTACCTATTAGTACAGGTAAAAAAGAAGTAAATAAATGCAAAGTAATGTTCATCTAGTGGTAAAAGATACAATAGAACACATATAATAAATAGAAACCTAGATTTAAGTGAAATGTAAATTATTTAACTATTAAACCAACTATGAGCTGTCTGGGTGGAGGATGATTGTGCTCATGAGGAGTTGTGGTTTCTTCATTTTTGTGTAGGCTTTATTTTCCATTTGCGGTTTGCTCCTAGATGCTATTCGTTTTTGGCTGTACTGTAGATCGAGACTCAATCCTTAAGAAACATATTGCTGTATAGAATGAATTAATGATTGACTTAAAAAGCTTAAAACAATAATTTGCCCTTAAATTAAATTATAAAATAATTACTATATCAAGCACAGAAATGTGTTTTATTAGAAAAACATTATTGGAAAAAAATGTAATTTATGAATTAAACTGTATTTATCTAGAAAATTTTGAAATACTCACTACAAAAGCAATTTAATGATAAAAGTATGTGAATTTAATTAATTGTGTTGAAATTTATAGAACCGCGTATGAAAAACCGGCTCCATTCAATTGCAATCTATTAGCCTGGCCGATTTTAGTTTAACAATTTGACTGGTTTGAGCCGCGCATGAGCGTAGTAACTGAACCTCACTGTTCACGCGCTTACCAGTTTAGTCTACGTGTCTCTCTCAGTCATACCGTATTCCATTGAGCAACGGGTGTTTCTGGTTGAGGAATATGTATGATCACAATCATTTAAAGCTGTTCGTGAAAGCTTTCATAAACAGTTTCCTGACGATGATGTTTCGGCAAAATCAACGATCCAGGATTTACTTAAAAAGTGGCATTTAGCTGGCTCGAATGACAAGAAGAATAGGAATGCGACTGTATGCAAATCGAAAGTTGTAGCAGACATAGCGACACAAATTGAAAGAAGCCCCCACAAGTAAACACGACGTCTCTCAGAGCAATGTGGAATTTCTCGCCGGTTGTGTCAACGCGTTCTTCAAGGCTTGCAGCTGACACATTATTGCGTGTGTTGTTCAAGAAATAAAAGAAGTGGATCAGAGCAAGTGTATACATTACCGTAATTGGTTGCTAGAGAATGTTTCTAAAGGATATATTGATCCATTTCTTTTCATTTTTACTGACGAAGCTTGGTTCCATCTTTTGGGTTGTATAAACTCTCAAAACACATGATATTGGGCCGCTCACAATCCACACGAGATCAAGCAGGAACCATTACATGATTTAAAAGTTGGTATATGATGCACTGTTTCTGGACAAGAATAATCGGTTCAATATTCTTTAATGATACTGTCAATACCGATGTTTACTTGCAGCTACACAATCAATTTTCTCATCAAATAACTCAAGAAAAACTTAGCTTGGCCTACTTCCAGTAAGATGGGGTAACTTGTCATACGTTGAATTCCAGACGAGAGGACCGTTAGCAAGGGTTTATGGCCACCTTGGGACTTCTCTCGGTGGGG
>JAHWXV010170485.1:0-11290 GCA_024586415.1 Phrixothrix hirtus
TCAAAAAGCAATTCGCAGTGCCCCTCGATTATGATGTCTCATCGCTCTGGAATGCGGAAGGTCATTAGAAATTCCAGGAAAAAGGTAATTAAAAAGCAATCAGCGCTGACCCTATTCTACTCCTGGCGTTTATCTGTTCAAGTCTCAATCCGTTGTCGGTCACCCTTTGGTAGAATAAGAAATTAATCTTTAATAATTAATTAAATTATTTTAATTAACCGTGAACTGGTTGTAGTTTTTTGGTTATGGTCCTAGGGAGCAAAGACCCCTTTCGCATAACAACAGTTTTATAGTTTTGTTATTTTTACCTGAATGTTTGAATATAAATGCGTTATTAATTTTATTTATCTTGTAAGTCCTCACAAATTGGTATTAATGACTTAAATAGAAGTCACAAGTTAATAGATGTATTGTGAAAACGAAATATCAATATGTAAAATACAAATTTTATTTTAATAATCTACAAACGACCTTTTCAGGAAACTACTTTAGATTCTAGTAGATTCAAATGGCACTTGAGTGGTAAATTTAGATTAAACTAAAAATTAAAATGCTTTGAATGCTTTAGGAGTTTAAATTGTTCGCTAATTTGATGTTATCAGTTGTAATAGATTCTCACTTACCTAATTCGTGCTATATTTTTTTGATGTTAATAATATACTAACTGCAGTTGGTTGTTTGTTGCAGTTTGTAATTTTGGTGTCGTAGTCTCCAGTTTTCTATCCACTCCAACTTTAGTATTTCTTTCTAGCGGTAGGTTGACACGGGACTGGTGTAAACTTGCAGGCCCCTTTGGCTTGTTATGCCATGTTCTTAAGATTTGCGTTTTGCGTCTCGGTTATTCTCCCGGGCTGTATATAACTTCATAACTTTCCCGTTAGTAATCATTTTATTTGACTTTGTGCCTTGGAGGACGTCACTTTAAATTTCTTGTATATATTCTAGTGCGTATACAATCTACTAACTGTATAATTTACACTGTGAAAATAACTTTGATCTTTCTGAGGAGGTTAGCGGTGTATATGCAATTCTTCTAGCACCTCACGAAAAGGATGTTGAATTTTCTCCTTCTAGGCTTCTTATTAATTTTTAGCAGGTTCCCTTCCCTGGTTACTTTGGCAAATCAGGTGTCTGCATTTCAAACTAATCTTGGTTCATGTTCAGTTTGAAGCCGTTGAATTAGATTGTTTTGACCATGGGCACTTTAACCCTATTTAATTTTTGTGCATTGCCTTGAGTTTACGGTTAATGTATTTTGCAGTGGCTCTTTCAGGTTTTTTATTTTTATGATTTTAAAACCACTCCTAAATAGCTCCTTTGTTGACACGAATTCGTCATGGCACATCTGAACTTTAGCTTATGTCACTAGCTTTGAAATTCTTATGCGTTTTACTTACAGTTTATTATTTCCCAAGATATCTTTTTTTATTAGTTAGGAAACTACTTGGCTTAGGTTAGATTAGGTTAGGCATTTTAAACCGTTATATTATACAGTTTAAGCTACACAATTTTCAGAAAAATAAAATAAATGTATTTATTGATTTGGGTTAACTCACAAGGAATTCAACACCTTCTTTCATTTTATACATACAAATTTACAAATTTAAAATAATTAAAAATTGCCTTAAATAGAACTTTAATTCGAGATTATTTATTACATGGGTACAAACTTGGCTCAAAGTAGCTGAGGCGACGTGAAAAATATGTATCTCAATAGCATAGAAGTGTTTCAGAAATTTTTTGCGGGAGATTTCAGTTTGACTGGCAACGGACGCTCTAGGAGACCAGAGATAATTAACAATGAGCATACTAAAGACGCTGTGGAGGCAAATTCCTATACAAAATGCTTAATGCTTTTGTACGAACATTCGTCGGCTAGGAAAGCCGTGCAAATGGGCACATATGAATTCTCATAGCATTTGTTAGGAAAACCTTTCATTTACTGATCCAATACCCCACCTACACAAAAGCTTCTTTGCACTCAAAAAAGATTTTATTGATATTTGATGAATATCAGTTGGAATTGTCCATTATGGCTTTTTGGATACTATTCTATTGTGAACAACTTCAGTCAGTACAAACAGCACTAATCCAAAAGCAGCCATCTTGGATGAATTGAATGGGAATTTTATATTTAGAGGACAGCGATAGGTCTCATGTTGCAAGCGTGAACTTTCTGGGGAACGTTACCACATCCTTATCCTCCTGTGATTTTTACCTTTTCATGTTTCCTGACAACTGTATGATTTCCATAATGCCGGAATACAAAAATTGATGTCACGTTGGTGTGATAGTAATTACTTTGATGAATAGTAGTGTACTTCTAGTTTGCAATAAATTTTTATAAGTCACCATCAAAGACCGCACGAACTTGTTTGGTTACCTGGTATTAACGTTTGGATAAATTATCCATTTATGAACCTTTAGCTCTCCCTGGCGTGAAGTTTTATTTCAGAAAGTGTAATCATAAAGCTTGAAGTAAATTGAGATACGCAGCGCAGATAAGGTTGTCTAAAACAAACATATCTCATATGTTAGGATTTATAATAAATAGATTTTTTGCTTAAAACTGGTAACCTTATTAAAACAATAGACATTACGAAAATTAAGTGTCTTCTTAATCAATACTGTTATCTGTTAAAATTGACTGATAAATAAATTAAAAAGACCAACAGACTAAAAATTTATTTAAAATACTAGATCCCACAAATTATTCAATTTAATGTCATCGCCCATTATAATGAAATTATCAGGATTTTTATATATTTATATTGCCTCCCGCTGAAGTCAAGGATAATAATTAGAAATCCTTGATAATAATTCAATTTTTTAAATTCAATATCATGTAAGTTTTCTAAGGCATGTTCAACTACAGCAGATTTTAAGGGCTAATTAAGTCTGAAAAAATGCAGGTGCTGTTTAATTTAGTGATGCAGCTGTATTTTGTCTGACCTACATACACTTTGCCACAAGAACAGCTCCATTTATAAACACTAGAGGATCAATAGAATCTTTTGCTGATCTTAAAAATCAATTAATGTTTTTGGTAGATTTAAAGATAGCTGTAATGCCATAATGATTCAAAATTCTATCAATTCTATCAAAAATCAATTTTATATAAAGTAAATAAGCACTACTTGCAATTCAGCATTAGCAGATATCCTTTTTTGAAAAATAACACTATTAATTTCATTCAGTGGATAACCATTTTCTTATAAATATTTCACTAAGGTAACCAGTTCAATACTCAGATTAAAAGAATCACAAATTCTTCGTACTCTATCAAAGTTTTAATAATACCAAATATTTGACTTGGATGTTGACTTGAACTGTTGGTACGAGTTGACTTTCGGCATGCATTAAAACATAAGCTATGATTAGAGTTTTTAGAAACTAGAACATCTAAGGGGCGTGAACTTCCATTAGTTTCCAACTCCATAGTAAATTGAATATTGGATGGATACTATTTAACGTAGATAAAAATTCAAGAAGGGAATATTTCGAGAGCTCCATATAATGTAAGTGTCACCCACATAGCGGAACCCATTTTTTAGGCTACAAACAGCTTTTTAAGTGCCACAATTTCAACTGTTTCTATGTAAGAATTAACAATTACAGAACTTAAAGGGGAACCCATGGCAGTACCATCCACCATTTGAAATATGAATTTTTTAGTCAACGATTAAATAAGTTAATTATATCCTTCGAAATAATATTGGCAATGCATTCCAAAGAATCATTTAATGAGACCTTAGTAAAAAGAGAGTTAAGATATATTCACCAATATGTCATTTTCATCTAGTTTGTAGCCGCCCATCAGTTCAACAAAATGTTCAGAATTAATGTTATGTTGGGTTTTACCAACATATGGTTTTAATAACCCAGCTAAATATTTAACCTAATTATACGTATGCAGGACAACCAATAGTATTCGTGATAGCTCTCAAAGGAATATTGTTCCTATATATCTTAGCAAGACCATAAAGTGTAGGAGGTAAGGCTTTAGAATTATATAATTAAAGTCATTTTAGTTTCGTCTGACGTAAAGGAAATTATGTCTCTTCGTTAAAAGAAGATATTTAGTTGTAAGGCTCTTGGTAATTTTCTTACAAATTATTGGATCTATAAGATCTTGAGTTTTCTTGTTGAAATCTAAAGTATCGAGAACTTCAGTTGCATTTCCGTTATCTGTAGTTAAAAATATCTTTGTCATTTTTTAAGTTTTGAAAGGTATATTTTTGACAGAAATGAAGATTTTTGGAGGTTTAGCTTTTCGAAAAATTCTTATAGATTCATGTATTATAAGTTCTGCATCATCAACTTATTGAACTTATTACTGCTGCAACATTTGAAATTAAGGTGTATCCCAGAAGTTTTGCTATGATTTTTTCAAGGTAGGTCTTTTCTTATTTCACACACATACTATAATTAAAACGTCAAAACAATTAACCAAAAAATATAATTTTTATTAGTTGTTATTGATTATTACAATGTTTACACGAGAACAAAAGATATTTATTGTAAAATGTTGTTTTCACAATGGCCAACGGATGTGTGAACATTTCCAGGTTTAACTAATAAAAATTACATTTGTTGGTTATTTGTTTTGGCGCTTTAATTTTAATATGTGTGTGAAATAAGAAAATACCTACTTTGTCAAAGGCATGACAAGAGTTGATTCGAAGACTTCTTGGACACACTTTATATCTTCAATAGGTACAAATTTAGTAGTCGCAGCAAAGTCGCGACCTTTTGCCGAAACGTCAACATAATGATTTATTAGAAATATTGATAACAGTACGATTTTATCTAAAGTCGACGTAAAAGTGACTTTCAGTTTTTGTGAATATTTTATCAAACTTCATTTTTTGACATTTTGTAAACTGAATAAATTCTTATTCCATTCAATTAAAAGATATATTCTAAGTTATATTCCAATCATCGTTGTTAATAAAGGCACTAATTTTTAAATGATTATATAAAAGATTATTTGCCTTTATATATAAATCTCTTTTTAGTTTTAATTTAATGCCATTTCAGCATTTTCATAAATTTTATTTTCCTGTTAATTAGAAAATTTTATCATTATATATAGTATATAAATGTGGGAAATATAGTTTTATCACGACAACGTCATAGAAAATGTAATGGTCCGAATTGTTTGATTTTCTTATACACTACTTCCCATAGAGGTTTAAGGTATATTTATAGAAACTTTCGCGGTTAGAATTCATAATAAATAGATTTTTGGTTTAAAAATATGTTAGAATTTGTGATTTTTCTAACCTGAATATTGAATTGGATAAGAAAACATTTACAAGATACTAGTTATGCACTGAATGAAGTTAATTTTACTTTTCAGAAAAGAAGTTCTAATAATACCAAAGTTTTAATTACAATTGTTTGTATGTTTTGTAGCTAAAACGTTGCCACAATGCAATGTTTACTGGTTGTTTTATAGACTGTTATTAATTATTAATTGGATAGCGTGCGTTAACTTTAAACAATGCAGCAAACATAATATTTAAACTGTTTACAAAATTTCGTATTTTAAAGGTGGTTTCCACCTGTCAATTTCTAAAAAGGGTCGAATACCTTTCTAAAGATTACAAGGGATTATCCTTTAACGGTACCTAGCGTAGGTACTTGTATTTATTTTTGCATGAGCCAAAATCAGATTAAAGTTTGTAAAAACATTTATCACCTATGTCAAATATAAATAAACGGTATAATATACACAAATTTTCATTAAAAATGAAATTGTAAAACTAATAAGTTTTCTATCAGGCCGTTAACCTTTGTTACGTGATTTTCGGCGTAATATTAGCAACTTAGCGAAAAATAATAGAATTTAAAATTTAAAGTCTTGCTAAAATTATTTAAATAGACACAACTAAAATTTTTTTTCTTCACTTGTTTAATGTTTGTAAATTTTCACTTACGTGACGTCCAATTTTTTTAGTAAATGTAATGTTTATCAAGCTCGCTAATTCGGATTATTGCGTACTTTTCTTGTTGAATCTGGTGAATAGAACTACCCAAATTTCTTTCATCTTTGGTCGTGTATTTTTACTGCCTTGTGCTGATTTTGGAAATGACGTCTTCGTTGGACTTGTATCGGTAATTAAGATACCAAGAACTATTTATCAACTAATCAATTTCTTTATCTTGCACTGGACGTACAACACTTGAATTGAAGCTGGAACCCAAAGACTTCGATTTCTGGTGGTACAGGATCTTTTATAGCTTTTCGTTTCCATGACTACGAAATTTGTGCAAAGTCCTTTTAACCAATTCTGTCTAAGAGTTTTAAAAGTTTGTCTGCTTCTATCTATTACAGAATACGTTAAACTTCCCACCGCTTCTAGCAATATTTTTATTGAGACTGTTAACTTTATTGGTGCTTTGTCTAGATTTCTTCAGAATAACGCATTAATCGAAACTTTAACACTTGCTTTTATTTAAAATGCAAATATTTAAGAAAATATTTTAACCTTTAAGTACTATTTAACAAACTATAAAATTTTTGTATATTGATTACACGTTAATTAAATTAATTACTTAATGTGTAATGAACAGCAAATAGGATTTAAAGCCCGGAATAGGCTTATACGGACTTCCCAGGCGAATTTAGTACAGATTAGCTTACCGGGAGGGTGGATTCTCAATTAACTAAAAATTTTTGGCGTGACAGACGCCTTGGAAAAGTTATACGGCATGAAAATCGTCTACAATGTTGAATGGGCGCCACTAGCTTTATTTGGAACTACAGCTATCTTAGCCAAAAGTTAGAAACGGAAAAACAGCGAAGAAGGATGTTAATATGGAATTGCTAACGACAAATCGGGAATCATTACTTCAGGAACTTGATTATGTCACCGAGTCATGTGTGGTCAGGGGTCGCTGAACACAATGCTTTCAAGAGGTCGCTAACACTATTCTCGTACCTTAAAAATTCCTGCAATAGAAACATAAATCTTATGCTAATGGATGGAACTCAATAAAAGTACGATGTGTTTAACAATAACTGTAATAAATTGAAAATATGAATGTGTCACAAGAAAAATAAGTACAAGTTACGTTACATTCTGTTTAATCCTTTAATATTTTAATTATAAAAATAATTAACCAAAATAAGAATTACGAAGTGACCCGCGCTTGCAAAGAATACTAATTACAATTTAAAAGATTATAAATTAATATTACTTAAATAATTATGAACAGTTAAATTTCTTTACGACAAAAATTCAGTTAATACAGTCAAAAACATACGATCTCTCGAGCTTCGGTCATTTTACCGGTCACTTCAATTAATTAACAAAAAGTAAATTTACGTACACCTTAACTTGCATGATTCGATTTTACTACACAATGAAGGAAACCTTCCATCTTAGGTAATTTACTTCATCTCAAATTTTCATTTTAATTGAAACTCCAGCATTAAACTATGGAGGAAAACGTGCTTTTACTGGTTCAAATACCAAGACCGTATAACCGGGAAACCTTGATTTTCCAACTCCTTGGGAATATCGATTCTACAAAATAGAACACTACACAGAATTATGAAGCATCTTCTTACACAACGAACGGAAGTTTTGTTACCTTTCACATTTTTTTTAAACCAACCTGTTTAGTACTCGATGGTTTCTGCACGAATTTCTTTGTATTCTAAAACAAGAACGCTAAACAACTAAAAATGGAAACGGAAAAACTGTTCACTTGCGACAGAACTATCCAATCACGAAATTGCATTTCAAATGGACTAATAATGTGACTATTATAACGGTAAAAGGTCTAGCATCTACAGGTTTTACATAGCAATACTCTAATGATGTCAGCCTTGAGAAATGCTACCGAAAATTACTGATTGCGTCATCTACGTAAACTTTATTTGAAATTAATTTAGCTAACATAATTTTAAAATACTATCCCTTATGTGGAACCATTCCCAACATAATTGAAATAAATAATTAAGATAGAGTTTCATTATTATAAAGCGACAAGGATTTGATTTGTTATATTAAAATTATTTAAAATGCTTTTGGGATTAACGGAATTAAAAATAGGATTTCTATTATAAACTAAATACCAAGAATTGATTTGTTTAAAATTAATATTAGTAACCAATGATTCCCAAGGTTAATTGGATAATATAAAGATGATGTATTACAAGCATACGAGATGCGGTCAGAAAATTATTACAATTTACCTAACTATTTATTAATTAACTTTAATGAATTTCATATACAGAGTGACGCATACATTAAGAAAGCATTTGACAACGTGCGACTGCAAAAATTCCCTTGGCCCTCTTGAACTAGAACTGATATGTAGTGATGCCGAATCTGAAGAAGTTTCACCGCCAGTAGGGATTTTTAACCTGCCACACATCACATTGACACGGGACATACGAATTTACGTCCTTCTCCGAGAAGAAGGCGTTTTTAAATTATTCTCTGTTGAAAAATTTACCGACCTCAATTGAACTGTTCTTTTGGTGAAGCTTGTGTGCGCCAGATAAAACGCAGTTTCATCAACAGAAAGAAAGGAAGAGTGCCAACGCTTTTGCAGGCTAAATCAACCATTATAATCTGTTATAGCTAAACATGTACAATATAATATTGAATTTAATAAGACTGAAATATTATCAAGAGTTTCTAATTATTATCCTCAACTTCAATGAGAAGCAATAGAAAAGAAATAAAAATATATGTATATAGAAGTACTACCAATTTCAGTATAAAGGACGATATCATTAAATTGAATAATTCATGGTATTTAATATTTTAAATAATTCAATAAAATTGCAAAATTTTAAATGAAAAAGCGATTTATCATATAAGTATTTCATGTTCGGTATAGCATCAGCAATTACCTAGTATTTCGTTGCTTTTTGTCAAATACTTTCGCATTGGCTTGTGTTGCGCTATCTTATGTGTTTTTCAATATGCGACCTGACTTCGAATTAAATACAAATAAGTGCGAAGAGTAAATTTTAAAATCTAATTGCTATCAGCTGCTCAATCCGGAAAGTTATACGGAGCGAGTCAAAATTTTCTGCTTAAACTTTGGGGTAAATTATTAATTAATATTATCCGTTTATGGAGTCTTTTGTTTTGCCGAACACATTACAGATGTTATCAATTTTAAGTTATGTGAAAAGATCAACGTCTCTCTCAAAGGAAATACCTTAGGAATTATTTATTTTATTATACTACCAATGCGGCAACCTGTACATGACATATTTCTTCTCCAGAAAGTTTGCAATCCTTTTTTCATATATCTGTGGTACGCTGGAATGTCGCGTCCCTAATTGAAGACTGCGGCAGTAGAAAAGATTTAATTTATGTTAAGGGCAACTCATATGCAAATTGAAGAATATCGCTTTTATGCTATTTTATTGTAAATACTCTAGAGAATTCATACTCCTTGGTTGAATTGAAGTAAAGCTCGTGTAACCTCGTTTGAGGCTGACCAAAACAAGGAACATTCATAGTGGTTTTAGGGTTCAGGTTTCTTGTAACGTGAATGGAAGCCGCTGTTTCTCATAGGAATCGAAGGGTTTCGGTTCTTACATCTTCTGAGAAGCACCATCCCGAAATATATTCATCGGAATTAACTTTAAACTTCTTGCCTTGGTGAGGTCATGATTTAGCATATACGCATAGACGGCGTACGCTGTGGAAGGGGGGGGGGCTTATACCTGTGCGTGAATGTCTGTTTTGTTACCTAATAGAAGATTAGTTTTTTTACAAGTGCAAGCATTAAAGGGCGCCCAAGGAAATTATACACTTAATAGCTAATAGTTTAAGAAAAATTTATTCAGTACATATAGCGCTCTCTAGAAGGATCAATCGGTAGTTAAATAAATTCATAAATTAGTTTATGTCTAAATCCAGTCGAAATAATAAATACATTTGAAGAGTAAATGAATTTAGTAGACATCATAACATTTAAGATAAATAAAATACAACAAGACAACATCGTGTGGTATTTACAATTAACTATTTACAAATCACTGAAACTTAATATTGTATCCAAAGTTACAGAATACTTTAAACCCCGAGAATAAGGGTTGTTTAATTCTACTAAACAGGAATAGTGTCCTTCAGTAAACACCGTGGCAGGTCCTAACATAATCTTTGTACCATTAAAATACACATCATCCTGTAAATTAGTTGAATTTTCAGTATCTTATTTTATTTTTCAGTTTAATACCGTACCTCAATTTCAACACCAAGAACATCAAATGTAAATGCATAATCTGAAATACTGGGTTCATATTTATAAAATATCTTTCCATCTTTTAACCAACTTAAAGATTTGATTGATAGCTGTCCGCCTTTTGCTGTAATAGGGCAATAAAGCATTGCACTACGTCCAAGTATTAGGTTTCTCTGTGAAAGACCTATAATCTCTTATAATTATTTGAAAAATAATAAAATAGAATTACCTTGTATTAGACTTAGACAAGTGATTGCAATTAACACAATAACTTTTTTCATTTTCTTTGAAAATGCAACCACCGCTCCTGATGCATAAACTTTTAACAAAGAACATTTTTAAAGTTAATACATGCATATATGTGATAAATAGTGCTGTTATTGTTACATTTGTTGCTTTAATTGAATTATTTTTAATAACCATGGAAGATAAAGTGTGTTAAAAAATTCAGATAACAAGATGTAATTGCCCTGTCGAATTGTTATTAAAGGCCTTATCTAATGTGGCAAACACGAAATTGAGGTTCTTTTGTATTGAAATAAGGATTATTATACCTAAGATGTCTTAGAAAAATAACTTTGAATCGCGTCAGTACGGGTTTATAGCGCAACTTGGTATTATTATTCTTGATTAACATCGACCAAATCTATTTAAAAATGATGTAAATGAACTGTCTTATTATTTCCCTCCAAAGCTGAACGTTGCTACACTTAACAGTTACCCAAGACAACTCGACAAATTCTGAAAGTCAAAAATATTTACTTCCGGTTGAATCCTAATCATGAAATATACTAGGGTCACATAAATTAATAGAGATACCATTCATAACCATAGACTAATGCACTTAAACTTCTAAATAAATTGGCCAACCCAACACTGTAAACAAATTTAAAAAAATCTGGGGTAAAACAACACACGATTTTCTCTTACGCACATAGATATGCCAATAGTGTCCACAAATGATTTGATTATTGTCTACGTTTATTTTGGAAACAATAATTGTAACGGTCACCCATCCAAGTTACTGGACAGGCGAAAGGCTGCTTAACTCTGGAAATTTTCTCTG
>JAHWXV010170575.1:0-20517 GCA_024586415.1 Phrixothrix hirtus
TAGTTTTCAAAGTTTTTTAATTTTTTTCTTAAATTGTAAAGCCCATCTATTCTAGTTTATTATATATAAATTTCGTTCACTTGGTATTATTAATAACTTTATATTCCTATATGAAACCTATAAAATGTTAGTGTACACTCACTTTTGGCACTCACTGTAAGTATTTTTGATAAATGTGTAATTGAAGTTAACTTTGTAGTATTTAGAAATTGTATCTCTGATACCGTATTTATCACTTACGGTATTGTAAGATTGTGCAATAATCTATCGGCAAATAAGTTTGCCAAGTATGCACTGTTTTCCCATAATCCCCATATTGCACCTGGAGGTTTGAATGCAGTATAGTTATACCTAGTCAGTTTTATTCGAAATACAGGTACCATGCTACCCTGGCGATTCATTTGCGTTTAATAGAACATTTCTTAATACATATTCTAAATTAATTTTTAAAAAAACTTCCTCTTTGGTTTAACATACATATTAAAAACCAATTAACTAAATAATCAAATTTTTTTATAAAATTTTTTGTTTCAGGCATCATGTAATTCTTGTCCGGCGCCACCTACGGTAGTAACAACCTTACCAGGTTCTAGGATAATAAGACAAAGTTCGCAACCTGAAGCATCGGCGCCTTGTTGCGTTCATGGAGCCGTTCCTTCCACCTCCTTAAGGCAACTTCGAGACCACGGCGAAGGAGGAGGAATCGCAGGCATAGCTGCAGATTCACTACGTATCAACGGGGCTATGCGAAATTTTCGGCAGGTACGAAATTGATATATTTCAATTAAAGGCTGTGTATAAAATATAATTACAAGATACCTTTTTTTAAATATTAATAAGACATCAATTAGAAATATTTCATGGTTTACATGAAATCACATTTTTTAACATTTACGCATTTCAGATTTTTATTATGATAAAAATCTTAGTTTATCTGACCGAGCTTTTTAGTAGTTTAGCTTTTGTTAAAAATATAAAGATGGGCTGAAAAATAATCAATACATGTTGTGTTTCAGAAGTTACATAAACCTACAAATATAACATCCCCGTGATGTTCTCCATTTTAATTACTGTAAATGTGTTTTACTTCGTTTGTCAGATTTTGAGAAACATATATTCAAATCGCGATTAGTATAGTTCCAAATTATAAATTAATATAAAAGCCATTTATGGAAGCAGAATATTTAATCTTAATTAAATGCAATGAATTGTTTTACCGATAATCGATTATCTATTTGTGATATAAAAAGTATTAACAATGCCATATCAAAAGGCTAAGTGAAGAATATGGAAACCAGGGCCATAAATGAATTCAAACGTCAATAAAGCTAAACGTCATAATTAGAGCAAAGAGATTGATTGATTGCATCGTTAACAAAATGTGAAATATTGTTTCTAATTGCAAACAATGTATACAGCTACAACTTAGAAGTTATTCTATCTATTCGTGACTGCTAAGTACATTTTCGTTCTTTTTCAAATATACCTTAATGTGTGGAACCAATGAATGTGCATTATTTTTCAGCCTACATTCATATTATCCAGTGTGATTCTCTTTTATTAAAAAGAAGATATAAAACTTTATTTCTTTAATTTTGATGTAAATAAACAACATCAAATCTGTATTATACTTCCGCAATACATTGCTTGGGTTCACTCCAATCATAACCAGATATTTCTGTATTTCACAAATATGTCAAATATTAATTCATTAAAACTATTAGAAATTTTCTGGGAAGAATCTAAATGATAAAGGTCATAAAATATCTTATTTGATTCTCTATTTAGTTATATTTGAATCACCAATTTTAATAGTACGTGATAATTAAAATTATAAAAACCGTTCTACTGAAACCCTATTTGTACTTTTAGCGTAACAATTCCCTGCAATTTAACAGTTAATATTGCCACATAAAGGGTCTGCGTTATATTCCTAAATTAGTAGTCATGAAAATGTAGTTGTAAGACAGCTGCAGTTCTTCAAGTCTACCGCTTGCTAGTCGAAAAGCGTGTAAGAAATAGACAAATTTTGACGTAGTTGGAGAAATACAATAATTTAAATAGTAATTACCATAGAGTGCAAGAAGTCCTGAGCCGATCACAGAAGTAGTTTAATCAAGCTATTCTGGAAATCTTTAATTACTCAGGCTTACCCCCATTTAAAGAACATTTTGTGATTGTAAATTAAATGTAACAATTCCTAGACGTTCAATAAATTTCACTATAACTCATCTTGCAAAATATAAGGTTCAAAAACTATTAACTAAATATATTAGTACAACCAAATTTAATGTCGATAGTTTATCAAACTTCTGTAAATGGGCTATAGATGAAGGGAATACCGGTTTAAATTAAATGATTAATAGGAGTAACTGTAGCATGGGATATTCGTCAGCAGCCCTCAGAGTAAAATGTTTCTGGCAAACAAATAGCAATCTCACTCGACACTTAATATTTACCAAGTCAATGTAAACATTCAGCACACTATATAGAGTATCCACTTAGTACGTAATTAATCAATTATAACTTTTTGAAGCGTCTTAGAAAATAACTAAAGGATGGATTGATAATGGGGTAAATGCTTTGATACCTATAGTGTATCAGACAAATTTGGCCCTAAATATCATATTTCTTAAAATAATACACCCCGTATTTTTACCAAAAAATATGTGTAAAGCTATCTTCTATTCATTCCTCCAATTATTGAGAAAAACTTTATAGTTTTCCCGAGATATTAATTTCCTCTAAAAATTTAAGATATTTGATCGCCTGTTCAAGTTTCAATATCTCACACAATTATTCACATATTAGACCTAAATTTTGTACATAATTTTTAGGAATATGGAAAAGTTCAAATGACAATTACTTGTTTTTTAAATAGATCAATATGTATTTCAGTGCATTGGTAGGAATAATATCAAATTATATTTCTTCTGATAACCATAAGTTATTATTTATTATCAGCCGTTTTTATGATATTCGCTTTTCCTTACACACGCCAGCTACATTTCGATGTTGGTTTTACCAGATTATCAAAATTTGTAATCAAAGATATCCTAAGGCAAGACATTCCCAAGTTGCATATTTTGTAAAACTAAAAGAGGCATTTTAAAGCACAGTGAACGCAAATTACGAAAAGATCTATCAGATTAAAACCTATTTTAAGTGAAGAGAATCAGTTGGCGATTACATTATTTGTAGTAAAATATCCAGAGTGAAGTGCAAGTGAGGTTAGCAGAAATCTAGACCTTGAAAAGTCGTCAGTATCTAAACGTCCTAACAAATAAGTTTTACCTCTATTCCAGTACAGATTTACAATGATTTGTTAAATACCAATTTTAAAAGGCGCATTGCGTTTTGTGAATGAATAGAAAACACAATAGAAGCGTATTCTCGGTTTGCTAGTTATGTCCTACTTACCCAATTGACATAATTTTCATTACTATGGCACCGAAAATCCACTATTATTACAAACCAATTATTTCCAATATAGGTGAAGTTTGAATGTTTGGGGATGAAATGTGCATAATTTGTCATAGGATCAAATTTCTTCGAATGTCATACAAATGAAGAAAATCTTGTCATTTTTTAATCGAACAATTTCCATAGTTGATTCAACATGTTTCAGTCGAAACATTTGAGAAAATATGATTTCAGATTAATCGTGCTCCCCCTCCCTTTCTTAAGGAGCGTTAAAAATCATATTAACGTATTTATTAATTCTAACAACTATGGATTATTTTCCATTGGGCTACATTAAATCCAAAATTTACGAAACACCTGCCACATAAGAGAAGATATGAAGAAGGCGATCATGGCAGCTTTCTTAATAATTACTCCGCAAATACTTGAAATTCGTTTCAATATAGGGTTAAGGTACCATTAAACCAAAATAGACAATATTTCCAAAATAATTTGTAATTCTTGCAAAATAACTTGAGCCCTAGGTTGTGGGAAGCATTTGGGAATAAATACTGGTGTTCCATTTATAAAACTATTGCCCCTAGGGTCACCTTTTTTAATCATTTCGTACAAATTAAACTATTTTTAGGTATCGCCCTTCGTTTCCCTTCTGTTTTTTCTAAAATGCTTCATAGATACACTGTACAAGGGATAGATTTAAAGGAAATTCTTTTTTAACCAATAGAAATATACGAGAGATGTCTAATAGCAAGTGATCCTAAGGTAGTAAAACACATTTTAACTAACAAGGAAAATGTCAGCTGACTGGGCGTTATGACACACTTTTGTGGAAGAACCAACTCATGCGTATCTACTGTTTTAATCAATGGTCCCATAGTTTCAAAGAAGTCAATTTCGAAGAGAGACGGTTCTAGTTTGTCAATAGACGAGCTTAACACTTAATATATTTGACCGTCACTAATGAATAATAACAACGGTAGTGCAGTTAGTAGAACATTGACTTCTTTCGCAGTATGTTGTGTATTCAAATCCCGTCTCGTGCAATAACTTTTGTTCTTACCTATAACTATTTATATCATTGTAGATATACATGGATAACATCATTTATTTAATTGTACTGATATTTTTTTAAATTAAGTTTTCAAAGTTTGAAGTAATCATTGTAATAATATGGAAAATGTAAATAAAGAATTATTAATATCTTTAAACGCTTCGCCTTGAATCTATTGTTATGGTTATTAATTTTAATTAGTTTTTTTGTCATGAAATTTTATAAATGTATGAACTAATAAATAATCAAATTCTTATTTAGGCAATTATTATTATCGTCGTTGTCGTTGTTATTATTCAGGTGAACGCATTTAAATGTATTGAAAATCGTTATAATTTGCGATTGAGAATAAATAATCCATACGTTTACAACTTTTTTAACTTTGATTAATATTAATTGATTTCCTAATTATTATTAATAGCATACAGTATTACTATGTCTTTATAATCATACAAGGCGCAGGCGATATACATTATAAAATATTAAAAATAAAAACATTTATTGCATTATTAGTACGATATGAGCTAATAAAGTTCTTCGAAACTATGGACCATCGACTGAAATGGTCGTATACGTATTCTTTTTTCATCTGAGAACAAGATATAAAGGGCACATCAAAATTCCCGAACCGTCTCTTGATGTGTCCCTTGTAAATTTTTCTTTTTCATTTTTCAAATAGTTTCCTTGAACATCAGTACGTTCGCATAGATCACGTAATTGTTGTAACACTAGAGGAAAATATTTAGAAGATTTGTATGCGACATATATAACAGTGGTGTCGTCTCCTCTTCGCCTTTAGACTTCCTCCGATGTAAATTCTTTTTTAAATTTTTGAACTAATCGGAATCGCTATAGGCTTCATCTGGACTGTGTGAATGATTTGATATAAATCTGCATCTCTTATAACATACAACCGAACTTGTGTATGTGAGACGATGCATTGTAATAAGGCAACAAAGTTCCAAGTTGAAGTTTGCTCCTCCATTTTCATTATATGATTTCTGGCAACTAAGCGACTAATCCCACAAAATATTCGTTACTTATGTGTTGAAAAATTTTGAAGAACGCGTTGTACTGATCAAGATAAGTAAAAATGCTCCCCTCCATTACAGTAACTCTTGCTTGACTGTAAATCGTACGGGTAAATTCAAGTTTCATCTCAAGTTACGATGCAACAACAAATTGTATCGTTACCGTATTATTCTAGAAATTCGATGGCATTAACCGAAGCCATCGATAGCTTAACAGACCAGTAGTTCGTTTCACTATTTTCAGTGTTAATCACTCCGGTTACACTAATTTCTGCATTATTTACGTAGAAAGAACACAATAAAGTAGAAGTTAATTGCGTTTTTATTCTGTTATATTATAATTTGAGATGTTTTCCAATTCACTTCGTTAAGATGTTAATATTATTTCATATTAATTTACAAAATTTTAAAGAAAAATAACATTTTTTGCCATGATTTTTGTAAATGTAGGATTACTTTAAATACCATTGTGCAAAGGTTTGAATATAACAGTCAATATATTACTGAACAATGACCCCAAAATGAAAAACAATGACGAATTGTTCAATATAAAAGCGAGAAAATCAAATACCCTCGCAGTGCATTGATTGTTGTAGGTATATTTGAATAGTAAACATAAGATTCTTTCAAAAGTAGCCAGCAATCTGACAACAACGGGTATTAATTTTTTACATATTTCCGATTATTTTTGGAATATACGTTAAAGTATTATCAAAAATAATTTTTGTCGTATTTAATAAACGAATTTATCACTTGCCGTGAAATATTTTAGTTGTACCTGCATATTATTTTCAAGCTAACTGGATTCAATAATTGTTTTCAAAGCAACACTTAAAATTAAACAATTTTTGATAATACTTAATTTATGAAGTACTTTAATGCAATGTTCGTCATTTAGATGTGCTTGATATTAAAATTCATCTATGTACACTATCTAGTTTTGTTTTTTTCTTGGTTTTATTATTGAATTTTTATTTATGTGCAATTGAAGTTGCATAATATAGTAATAAAAATTATAAATATACTTCAAAACAAAGATTTGTTTGTGCCGTTGCGATTCAAGGTGTAGTAAAATATTATCTAGGGAGTGTGACTCACCATTTCCTACCTACCGGCCCGTTAAGCTATTGATGGTTTTGTAGCTAAAGTGATAACTATACTCACCGCACACTTACTTTAATAATGCTTAATTTTTCCTGTATCCACATAATACGCATTCATCGATCGTTTAGTATTATTTTCATTATTTTTAGTATTGTTCTTCATAACTATGATGATAATGAAACAGTTCCGTGCATCTTTTATACATTATAAACCATAAATAAATAGTTTTACCCCATTTGACAAGATATTTAATCACCGCCCAGTATTCAAATTTTCACAGTAAAAGCGTCTGACTCAAAATTATAGCACACATTAACTTTCTTGTAATACCGACTTCTAGTCGGAATTTTGAAATTTAGATTTACTACTGACCAAAATCTACAGTTTTTCGTTGAAGTTTTCCCATTGAATCTTAGAGGTTGATTCATCAGAAAAAATAATGCTTTTGAAAAAATTTCGATTTACAGATTGATTTTACCCTACCCATAAGCAAAAGCCTAAACGCAAAGCATCATCGCCACTTCTTAATTCATGCACAAATATCGGTTTAAAAGGTTTAATTTCGTTTTGCTTAAAAAAATCTTTGTAAATGTGATTTGTTAACGTTTAACAGTGCAGACGTTTTTCGTAAGGAATTATTTTGGACTTGTTTCTACAGGATATAGAGCCAGTATTGTAGTATCATTTTCTTCGTCATGTTTCATGTTTCTTTGCTTGATATCAATTACTCTATCTGGTCTTTGAAATTTTTGTACTAAATTTCCTAAGGCATTAACACTCACGTTAATATGAAATTTCTATTGAAACATATGAATTTCAAAGTTATAAGAAAATTCACCAGCTCCATAACGCTGAACGAGGTAGACTCTTCATTCTAAAGTTAGCATTACTATTAAGTAAGTATCGGTGCAGTTTGAAACATAAGCAACTACAATGACAAGTAACACGTAACTTGAATTACTAAAAGCTATGAAACTAAATCAAAATATGAAACTTCAAAACTTTTTAGCTTATAATAATTTCCTCAGCTGCTAAAAAGAATATTTTACATTTTTTATCAGAATTGGTGATTTTGAGACAAACAAAAGATTTTAAAAGGAATGTTTTCCCTATTGTTGTCCACCCGGGGACACTATATATATATATATATATATACACACATTCATGCAGAGAAATGCTAGTATTGCGAGTGAAAAATTATTTAAATAGACTGAAATCGCATTTTGAAAGCTATTTTTTTCATTAACCTCAGAAAACCTCAGAAAAAGAGAGCCTAAATATCCAATTCCACTAAGTATGATATTCAAAGATCATGTATGACATGGTTATACTAGCTAAAATCAAGGTTAGCTCTAGAAAGAAAACAACCCATTATATTTCCAACAAATAGAAGTACTTTTGAAAATATCTGATATATCGTTAGGAATAACACTAGCATACAAATATTTCAGTGTGTATTTGTTAAACACACTTCTTTAACATTATATATTTTATTTTTAATTTATGAAAATATTTCACTTTAAAAAGAGTAATCAAGTTTATCAAAGTTAGACGACTAAAATGATATTTGGTTATAATTGACTTACTTTGCAATGCAGTAGATAGTTTATTCCCTTGAGTCTGTTTTACTAGACTTATGACTGTTAAAACAATATTTACACAAAAATAAGCTTATCCGTTATACCGTTCCCTTGTGAAACAAAGAACATAATGCATAACACTAAAAATAATAATTGACTTTTTACTGTTTGTAACAATTCAAGTGTAATTAACATTGGTATGGCTTTGAATATGACTAAATAGAAGTCCTAAACTAAAATTTAATTATTTTATGACCTAAACGCACGATTCTAAAACTCGACACTTCCTATAGAATTGCTATAGTATTTTCATGTAGTTTTCATATTTTCTAAGTAGTTATGTTTTACTTTTACTACTTGTTTAGTATTTAAATAATATTTACTGGAATTACTAGTATAACTTATAACGTACTGCTTGTGTGATTTTATGTAATTCAGATGGTACATAAAATTAATACTAAAAGAACTATGTGACGTAATTAATAAAGTTAATTTAATTAATTAATAATAAATATTTACTGGGGTTTTAAAAAATATCGATACTAAATGATCACAACAAAACCGAATTTACACATTAAGTTAAAAGTTGCAATTAATTTTCAATGTCTATATTGACAAGTATATTAACGTATCAAACTGGCATTTAGTATAATTTATTTTCCTTAAAACATTTAAATTTTATTACTTTGATATATTAACAAGGATTATTGCAAACACATAAATAAAAGTTATAGGCAAAAAGTATTATCATATAAAAATTATAGTTGCTCAACATCACAGTTAGACAAATGTCGGTAGGCCTATAAATTTTCGCACGCTCATTACAAATATAAAAGTAATTTTTAAGTAATAAAGGTTTATCATTTATTTAGACCTGAAAATGTACAGACATTTAAAATAAAAAACTCATTTAATTGGATAATTCAACTAAAACTAACCTCGTATTTATCATTGAGTTGAGGAAATTATATTTTCATGTGCATAAATATAATAACGGTTTCTAATGATTTTTATTAACAATTGATTTTTATATGTAGGAACTATTTAACTGTCTGTCTTACAATAAATAATTCTAGATATATTTTCGGACGCGACATGACATGGAGGTTTGCACTGTTTTGTTTTATCTTTACATTTAGGGTTCTGCTGGTTGTCCAAAAATTTCAACCCAGATAGTCGACACGGGGTGATCTAGTTTTAGGCTCATGTCCCTACCTTAGTGGATATACATGTCCATTCTGAGTCTTAAGCGAATCTTTGGTACATTAACATGGCCGCAGAACATTAACACAAAAAACTGTTTTGTTTTATCACCTCATTCCAAAATCTACCAGGTCTAACTAACAGCAATGGGGATTTTATTCTCCAGACACTGTAAATCTAAACTTACAAGATAAGGCTTTCTAATTTAAAACAACTTTCTGACGTAAGCTGTGTTTTGTCACAAGCTGACGCGACAAATCATGTGGTAATACATAACTGGCGGCGGTGGACTCTCCCATATAATTATTTTATTACATTACTTAAGCAACGTCGTTATTTATATTTACTAAAAGTTACACAAGATACTTCTGATATTAAAAAACTCCGCCTCAGGTTAACTCTGAACACAGTCTGCCTATGATTTTAATGGAGAGTTTGAGGTGGTTTTGGATGGGATTTAGATATGTACAAAGACACAGAAAATATTTAGACAAGCATCCCATAACTGTATACGGACGCCGTAAGAATATCTTAATCACATTTCGATTAGTGTTATATAGCGTATCAACGAAATCATTTCCACCACAGTTTTGTTAGCAGTGAAATTTTATGTAGTTCTATTACCTTGTATCGGGTATATTTTTCATCACTTACAAAATTATTTCACCTTCTGATTTTGCCGGAAGTTGCAACAAATTTTACTTTTTAAATGGAACACCCTATATATTTTAAATATTTATCTTTGTATATTTTTTTGCATATGTATGTAAATCTTCTTAACATTTATATGTCGTGATTATCAATCGTTATTACTCAATGTAGTAAGCATTAACAACTGTTTGTTTATCTTTCTCACTTCCGCTTACCCTATACGAAGCAAAGGTATTGCTTTCAATGTCAAAATCTTAGTGAAAATACACGTTCTCGAGTCCTTTGTGAGCGAAAACTATGTTTTTTGTAATCAGTCAGTCTGCATGTATGTGTATTTGTATGCCTGTGTACCTAAGTATCTGTGTGTTAGTGTGTCCGTGTGTCCTTATGTCCACGTGTCCGTATGTCTGTGCGACCGTGTGTTCGTGTCTCCGTGCATCCCCTTGTCTATGTGTTCATATGTTCATGTGCCCATGTGTCTGTGCGTGTATCCGTGTATTCAAACTGGCGGTCCGTCTATCCATGTGTCCGTCTGTTCGCGTGTACATGTGTCTGTATGTATATGTGGCCGGCAATCCGTCTGTGAATATGTCTATATACGTGTGTCTGTACGTCCATCCGCCTATGTGTCCGTGTATCCATGTGTTCGTGTGTCTGTGTGTCCGAGTGTCTGTGTGTCCGAGTGTCAGTGTGTCCGTGTCTCCATATATTAGTGAATCAGTGTGTCTGTATACCCATATGCCCTTGTGTCTGCGTGTCCGCCTGTCCACGTTCACGCGTGACCGCTTTTCCGCTTGTCCACGTGTCCGCGTATGCGCGTATATGCACGTATGCGTGTGTGCGTGTGTGTGTGTCCGTACGTCCTTGCATACATGTGTGGATGCGTGCGTGTGTACGCGTGAACAATATATCTCGGAAACAAAAAAACACAGATAACTAAAATTTAATATTTAAATATGTAACCATCAATACGCGTAACTGTAACATTTTGATTAAAATTGGATAATTGTAAGTATCACTTTATTCTTGTATTATTTGGTTTCGCGAGATTTTTGCGAAAACGGCTCTAACGTTTATTTAGGCTGGCCACGTTTTTTACACCTTTTACACGAACAAACCAGGTTCTGTGAAAAAATTTGTTAAAGCAAATTAACAAGGAAAATTTCCGGAATTAAGCAGCGTTTTGCATGTCCAGTAATTTTAATGAGTGACCGTTGCAATTTTCGTTCTCACAGTAAACGTAAATAATATTTTAATTGTTTGTGGACATTATTAGCATATCTATAATGCTTAAGATTTTAAAATAAATGATCAATTTAAAGGCAGTTAAAGTTGTCAAAATTAATTTTTTTGCTTCAAAATTTCAAATGGCACGCACTCTATGTACATGACATTTTGATATAAAATTATAGTAGGGATCCATTCATCCTAATTAGACGCATTCTATAGAATAATTTACTGTTACGCTGAATATTAATGTTCAAATAGCTATTTCTAATATCGAGTTACCTAAGAAAACAAAAGCAACAAAACAGAGCTTCTATTAAAGTCAGTAACATGAAATTGTAAATAAAAGTAAATACTTATTTCTAGATTTTCGGACTAATAACTGAAAATGGGATTTGAAACAAAAGTAATAAATTGTTTAAATTAGCTAATAGTGTATTCCAGTATCTCAATTTAACAGCTGCTGTTCAAAATGGCGACCATTTAGTTCAATACAAGGTTCAGCACGACATATAATTGACTCGCTGATCCTTTCCAACATTCCATGTGCAATGTTTTGAAAACATTGAGGACTTTTCTTCCCCAAATTTTCTAAGTTGGTAGTTTGAACGGTACAAACATAACTTTTTACATATTGCCATATAAAAAAATCCCGTGGAGTTAAATCTAGAGAACGAAGTGGTCAATTCAGAGATCCACCATTTTTTATAACTCTTGCTACAAATCGTCTATTTAGATAATTGGCAACTAGATTAGCATTAGCATTGGCATTGCCCCATCCTGCTGAAAATATCAATTTCAGAGTGCTGCGAAAGAAAGATTTTCTAAATTGGTTTCTCTGTGACCAATACCTTAAATTTTGTTTGTTAAGCATGCCATAGTTGGCAAAACGAGACTCGGCGGTGAATAAGATGTACAAGGTGAAACTATTATTTGCTCTATGATTTTGTAGTAGCCAATTGCAGTAATTCACTCGGCGTTGCTCATAATTTGCGTACAAACGTTAATCCAACTGATACTGGAAATTCCTGTAGAAATGATTTTTATTTTCTCTTACCCTATACGGGATATAGGTTAAAGAGTAAGTATTGGTTCCGTCCAAAATTTTTGATGTCGAAATTTTAATAAAAATGCGCGTTTTCGGGCACTCTGAGTACGTAAAATCATGTTTTTGGAAATTGGTCTGTGCCTGTGTGTCTGTGTGTGTATGTGCAAGCTGGTTCTGAAAAAATACGTTACCAAAGAAAATCTATGGAGTTAAGCAACCTTCCGCGTATGCAGTAACTTGGACCGTTACAATTACAGTTTCCAAAATATACGTAAATAATATTTTAATCATTTGTGGACGTTATTTGCATATTTATATACGTAAGAGAAAGTCGTGTGTTGTCCCACAGCACAGTCTTTGTAAGTCTTCTAGCCGATGATTCATGGGAAATATCAAGTTATCTGCAAATTTTTCGTGTTGACACTGATAGATTAACCGTTATTAAAGCGACATTTATTTGAATTTCTTCGTCAATTCTGAAGTGTTCTGGCTCTCTATTCGCAATAGAGTAATAATCATGACTATAAATTGCTCTGCGTACAGACTACACGCCTCCGCGGAGTTTTTGCTACATCCTCCGTATATTAGTAGCATATCCACTTATTCATTTCTCGAAAACATGTTCAAATATTCAATTCTTAGCACAAGCGCACAAAATACCAACCCCTAAACTAATTAAAAGAAACCGAAAGAAACGAATCGCGATATTCATACCAATAAAATTCAAATTACAAATGGTTTTGTTGCTTTTGTTTTCTTAGTTAACTTAATATTAGAAATTATTTATACATTAATATTCAATTCAACAATAAATTATTTTTTGTATTCGTTTTTTAAAATATATAACCAAAAAAGTGGTATATAACTATACACATAAATTTCAATATTTATATACCTAATGTTACAGGTGCCACAATTAACCTCAAAATTTACAGTAAATTAGTGTTTTTTCGGAATATGTTTAAACAAACACAAAAAATATTATTCGATGCCCATGCGCTGTCAGATTTCAGCTTGTCGACCTGCTTTACACAACTCGGCTAACATTTGGCTCTGCAAAAATTGACCTCATGCCTGAAATATAGCGTGAGAGCGCACTTGTGTCTAAAATGACTATTTATTTATAGAATGCAACCTAATACCTGTCAATCAATTCCTATTTTAATACCATATCAGAATGTCATGATAAGGGCGTGCCGTTCAAAATTTTAATGTTATTACAAAAAATATTTTTGACAACCTTGACTTGCCGAAAATTTTCCATTGGTTTTTAAAAAACAAACGTTGTTAATGATTAGTATAATAATTAATAACAATCTTATCGCAATCATGGCCTCTTATATGATTGGTTTTGTTAAGAAAATTTGTATATCTATGCAGAAAAATTTACATAATATAAAAATGTTGTTGCTGTAACTTCTTTTACTAGTGTGAACTGTATGAAAAGGGCTCGAAAATTTTCTATTTCCCGGAAGTTAAATTTAATATAAGTTTACTCATAACTGGCGTATATTAATGGAAAAAGCAACATCTACCTTATTTTGGGGCGACTACTACGTGGTATTCTACAGCTTGGCGATTTCTCCTATGGTATTGTACCTATCTTGCCGCACTATCAAGGAGTTACTAAAGGAGTTACTAAAATTCCATCCCCAACATCTACGTTCGGCGGTGATCCTTCCAAAATGCACATATTGCAAATTTAACGTTGAAATGAAGATTAATTGAAGAAATGTAATTCACTTTAGATCAATATTTCGACCACCAAAACAGATATGTTTTAAATAAGGGAGATAACAGAAAATAGAAAAACGGAAAAAATAAAAAATAAAAAATGAAAACAAAATCGAAAATAAGAGTAATGTAGGCGCATTGTCACGCTTAATGGAAAATAATTTCAAACAGAACTGAAATAAAGGTAATTTAAAAAAATAACTATAATTATAAGGTAGGTAATGGGCACAACTTGACTGACTATCGGTTGTTGTAGCGTGCCTGTCGCGGTTCTTAGCCTAAACGTGGATACGCTCATCATTACTCTGATAAACGGTGATTACGCGGCCCAACGTCCATTGCATTGAGGATATTTGCTCATTTTTAATGAGGACCAATATTCTCTCTTGTATATGTACCCTAACTGCGGTCGATTTTGCACGTTGTTGCAGAGTATGCAGGTATTCTTACTGATGTATTTTCCGAAAATCTGTATGCTGCTGTTGCAATAGTTTCCATCGAATTAAAAAGATAATGCCTTAAAGGTGTTGTTAGGTTCTGGTAATGAACTAAGGGTGAGAAAATATCCCGCAATAAGTGGAAGAAGGTCATGGGGGTCACGACTTTGAGCGTATAAAGGCCTTGAATTCAGAGTAGCTTCAACTTGAGAAATGAAGGTGAGAAAATCCTCATAAGTTAAAGGTCACTATTCGATCATTCGTTGAAGATTGGCTTTGACCGACTTGACCGCCGCTTCACCCATGTGATTGGAGTGTAGAGTACCTAGTGATGAAAAATATCAATTGATTTTCAAGTCATCACAAGCATGCCTTGAATATGTTGAAACTAATCGCTTGGTATCGACAAAGTTCGTACCGTAGTCGGAAAAATACCAAAAACCTTACCGCGGCTGGCGACAAACCTCGTGATAATTACTAAAGAGGCATACGTAGACAAATCCAGAAGCAATTCTAGGTAAATCGCATTGATCCCTCTACACTTATCCATAGTGATGAAAAAATGGCCACAATAATCTGTAGTAACATTTGAAAGTGCTTTAAGTTGCGAAATGTGATGTGGCGGTAAATCTCCTATAATTTGAGAAACCGGCTTGGATTTACTTCCAAAACAAGATATGTAGTACGATACGCCCTTATCAGTAGCACACCTTGGCAATAATATCCAAAGCTGTTGTGGCAATAGATAATGCATGGTTTTCAACCCTGGATGCGAATAAGTTCGATTTATATGTGGAATAGTAAGTTCGATCAGACTATTCTAGGTAGAGTCAACGGATGTTTTGATGAATACGAAAGTTCAAATGATGTAACCAGTAATCTACTCTTAGACAATCGTTAGCAAAATTGAGTAACGAAAATTTTCATAAAAGTTTTGGAAGAAAATGCCCTTCTTGTTGGCACGAAGAAATATATAGTAATACTGTGGTTAGTCTGGATATGCTGCATGAGAACAATGATTGCGTTATGCATTTCAAAGTTAATATTTAAGAATCAAAGGATAGAAAATTCTCTTTTTGTTTGGAAGTAACCTGCATAAGTAGTAGACGACGCGTTGGTATTTACTAAAGGAGAACACTTTGTTATAAATTGACCACAACTGTAGTTGTAAGAGTTATCAGTGCACGCTGACGACCACTAGGCGAGAGACTTAGCGTGCCATTTGACAAGGGGCAGAGTTAAAAGGAAGGTCCCTTCCATCAAATTTTTAAGATCCAGTAGCGACTTGGGAATTGTCCCTCTGAAAACCAAGTCCGCGCGCTTTTCGATGGATGAAATATAATGGCAACAACTGAAACAAAGGCTTAAGCGAGTCTGACTTGATTCGCTACGACCACCTTTCGCTGATGCGAGGAGAAGAACAACTATGACCGCACAATTTTTGGACCCGACCAAGCCCAAATCTCGTCGAAAGCTAGTATTTTCGAAAGACTCTGTTTAATTAAAAATTAAGCCCTGCCAAAAGGTGATCTGAACATAGTTCAAGCTTAGGTAAAGATACAGTTTTCAAAGAGGCGACCTTTGCTCTGGCCATAACAATAGAAATGAAAATTCCTCCGATTACTGACTCCGCGTGTAGAAAAGCTATCGTCCCATAATTCACTAAAAGGCATCTGAAAACCCATAAAGCTCTACGCTACTGCTATTATCCTTGGTGAGACGTTTAGCTAATTTTAATTCTGAAAAATGGGGAAGCTCGGTTTTAAATTGAGGCAAGTATCTAATACGTGAAGAAAAGGAATTACATCACCACCAATCTGCGACTCCCACAGAGTTTACATGAGATATTTGATTAAAATGCTAACTGGTGCACTAAATGAACAAAAATTCTTGAAATTCCTGAAGGAATGTTCCTTTTTGTACACAGGAAGAAACTATATATAAAAATGTGTTGTTTGCTAGATCCAATAGACATACTTAAACATTAATGGAATTTAACCCAGCTTTATCCAACGACAATGAAATTTGTACGTCCGAAGCGAAAAATGCTACAAGCAACTCTGTAGATGGTGCACTTCTTGAATTTAAAACGCCCCTTTTGCGGCAAACATATTAATTGATCCTACAGTTCCAACACCGAGTGAATGGAAATATACCCAGCGAAGATGTCACCGACATTGGTGTTTCGTAAAGGAACGCGAGAATCTTATGGAAATGTGTTTTTCTTAAATTTGATAAGCTCGTCCAGTATTCTAATGGCTTTATACGGAGAAGATGTTAAATTATGGACTACCGTGTTTAAGTTTGAATTTCCTAATCGACGGAAGATGACTAAAGTATATAAAGTTGAACTCACCTTAATAACGTTCTTAATTAATTTTAATTGTTAAACGCTCATTGTTCTGAAATGATGTTGAAACAGAGGCAAGTAACAAATGCTGCTTTTTAAATCGAGAAATGTCTGATAGAAATATCTCTCAAAGAACATCTACAAGCGCTACTGACTTTAAAATGTTTTCAAATGTAGGAATTGTTTCTAAGAAGAGCATGGTATCGAGAGGGAACTTGACGGAGAAGTTCTACATATGGCAGAAGACAATTCAGGTATTATTGCGAGATAGATTGAAAGCTAACTTCAAAATTACGTAAACGATGCTTAAAGAAAACGGTTTTCAGTTTTTTCACATTTTACTAATTCAAAATCTTTTGGACGGCGATGATACATTAAGGCTAAAATTGTGTTGTTAAATTTAGCAAAAACAAATTTCAGTTAGTGACGAATCTCATTTTACGCACAGTAGACTTAACAATTGCAATAATGATTATCGATGATTAGATAAAAATCTACCTGCTTCGTTTGAACGAAACTTCTTGCATCAATTGGATAAGGACCGAAACATATGTAGGACTCGACATTAAAGATTTTTGGGAAAACTAGGTTGGATTATATTATTTTTACTTAATATAATTTCGTTTCCCATTGAAGTTTATGGATTTTAATAAATAAAAAAGGTTATTAACCTTAACAATTAACCTCATTAAACCTCAAAATTAAATAGAAAATTTGAAAAAGTTTCATATTCAAATGCCAAAACGTCAGTGTTACCAACTATCACAAAATTCCCTATATAAATTATATGTTATAAAATGCGTTTTTTCCTAAATTTTAAGCTGCGAATAGATAAAATAGTAAGGAAAAACACGCCACTATGAGGTTCTTTTTTAAACTTAAACTCGTGTGATAACAACCTGCCTTAAGAAACCTGTTTTTTAATATACTATTACACCCGGTGATCGTATTTTTTTGTGATTCTGTTTGTTAGGTTTGCAATAAAACATGAAATTATGTTGGCAGCAGTACTATTTTGAAGTTTTAAAATTAGAATTAATAATAACTGATTTAGTGGAATACTTTTTTTGTATAATAAATTTGAAAACTGTCAAATTGCTTTAAAGTTAATATCACCTTTTATTAATGAATTCATTTACATATAAAGTATAACACTCAAACAATAAAGCATAGGGCGCATGATAGAAATAAATTTTATAGTTAACCATCAGTAAACGTTTCGTTACCACACCAGTGCTAAAAATGTCAGCAAAATTTTCTTCCGACATTCTTCTGTTACATTAACAACCAATGGTTCCAATTACTCAGGAATGCCAATACAGTTAAAAAATCACAAACAAATACGGTCACCCGGTAGTATTGAGAGATATGATAAAATGAAAAGGAATTTCTTTCGTTCACTTGCTGTAAATATCAACGATAATAAAATAATGTATATTTTAGTATGGTTGAGATCTTTGAAAATCTGATCTTTCCTTTTATTTGGACGCAATCTATTTTTAAGTAATTCTGTCATATTGTCACCTCGTCAGAGAAATAAGCTGGATGTATAGGTTTTCGTTACCGTTTGATACATGGATCTTTGTCATATATTTGGTACTGTTTTTATTCCGAAAGTAAAACATTTTCTCTATACGGGGTGTCTAGGATATAAGGCTCATTCTACAACCACATGTATCCAGGACTTTGTGAATATAAATCTGTACAAATGTTTAATTTAGTTCAAACCATTTTAGTTAGTTTAATTAAAGGGTTTTTGTAAATTTTATCGAAAAAATCGATCATGAATATAGGCCTGTGTTACACTTTACTATGGAACGTAATTAGAAACACAAGAAACAAGTTCTTTCAGTTTACAGACACCATATTACATTTACTATCCAAGAACTTTATCGAGTGCTGTTTTAATAAAAATAAGAGAACGTATTCTTTTAAATCATCTTTTGCATTTTTCTTTAAAGCTATTGCTTTTAATTATAAATTATTCATAGATTAATTTATATAAAACGTATTTAATAAATAGCTAAAATTGATATAAGTTTCCGTTGTAGTAGGTATATCTGTACAAAATTAAAGCTTGTTTGATCCACATTAATTTGTACGAAAAGATATTTATGACTGCATACAAATTACGTCAGATTTATATGAAACTTATTTATTATTATACACAAGACGATTGTACATACATGTTAACAATACTAATTTAACATTACGTTGAATCAGTTTAAAGCAATATAGAAAATTTTTAAAAGTGAAAGTTATTTAGAAGTAACAGTAACAATAACATAAATTATAAACTTGTACAATTAAAGGAAGAAATGCACACTCTTATTTTATTAGCGGGCATTTAATAATCAGCTGAGAACATTATTAATGGTGCTTTGGTTGAATATGGACAGTTCTTGTTGAACACAGTAAATCAAGTAAAAAAGTAGGGACGGATTGAAAATTTTAATTACAATTATTTCCAAAACTATGCGATTTAGGCACATAATTGAAAGCGTTTTCTGTCGCACATACTAAAATGTATCTCATGCCAGACCCTTTGTATATTTTCTTATGTGTATTATGACTTGTAATAATACATGTTTAAAATATACTTGAAAAAATTGAAATGTTCAGGGAAAAACTTCTGCCCCTTATTTATAACGGACAATTCCAGTTTTAGAAATTAAATACCTAGGAAACAAGGTTCTGTGATCTGAAACATGGAGACACTTTTCAATCGCTATAAAACTATTTAGAACATTTATTTTCTAGTTCTTCTAGTACAGTATAAACGTTATTAAATTTTTGCCAATAACTTTTTTAAATTTTTGAAATAACACTTCTTCATAATTATAGAATGATCAATATTTTGATAACACACATGAAACGATGCAGCTAAAATTAAAACAAATTGGTAAATTATTTTATAGATAAATAGGTACAATTGTATATTTATAATTTGCATTGTATTTATTTAAAGATTTTATAAATAACATGAAAATGTTAAAAGATTTATTTGCTCTAATTCAAACGTCCCCGTTATATTTCATTAGAGTAAATATTCAAAGCAATTCATTTAATAATGCTGTAAGGTGGATAATTTTGCTATATAAATATACTAAATAGACAATGAATAAAATATGAGACACTATCTCCTTAGAAACATAATCAGGAGATAATAGGATTATGCAAAACAACATAGGGTTATTTTGTAACTACAAGCAGCATTCAAATTTAAATCATTATTCCATAATTATTCGAAAACTAACAAACAAACTAAGTATCTAGTATCACTTTTCAACGTATTTCCCTGCATTTCAATGAACTGACGCCACCTTTCAGCTAACTTCCGTATTCCCCGAGAAAAAAAAATTGTAGCTGCAGATGAACGTATTCTCAAACAGCTTCAATGACTTCCTCATTGCAGCTAAACTTTCTTCCTCCTAGAGACTCTTTTAAGAGCTCAAATAAATAGAAATCTGATGGATCAAGATATGGGCTATAGGGCTGAAGGGGCGTAAGACTCCATTTTAATTTTTGAAGTGTATCCTTTGTATGAGCAGCGACATGAGGGCAAGCATTATTCTGTAAGAATAGGACAGATTTCTGGCCTTTTCTTCGATTCTTTCTGATGAATGCTTTGACTAGGCCTGTCAGTAAATTTGAATAGTACTCTGCGTTTATTGTACG
>JAHWXV010170659.1:0-11833 GCA_024586415.1 Phrixothrix hirtus
CCAGAGAAGGGGGGTTCTGGATCCACAATTGGGTCAAGGTTAATGGGTTGATGACCTTGACCCAATTGTGGATCCAGAACCCCCCATCTCCTACTACTCAAAGTGTTACTCCTTTTTGCCTAATTGTCGAAGCAAGAGCATTAACAACACGTTCTCACAGTGTTCCATCTGTTTGTTCTACTTCTCTTCCTGTATATATATTAAAATCATATGTGTACCTAGTAGTTGCTTCACATCTAAACCACATTTTAATACCTCTTTTAACTGGTTTTAGGGGCATATATTGTTTTAGAGACGTACGCCCATTGAACTTGGTCATTGACTCATCAATGCTTTGAAAATAGCTATCTCTATGACATTTTCTGAATATACCTTTCAAGCACCCTATCGCATCATCTACATAATATGTTTTAGTGCAATTATCCGGTTTCTCAGGGTTTGCAAAGTACATTTTAGATAACAGAAGTTTATATTTATTGTGTGCGATTGCTCTTTTTATAGCTGCATTACCTAACGATGCATGGTTAGACCAAAAATGGCTTATACTGGGTACGCGATTGTAGCACATAAAAAACATACATACAAAAACAATTTGGATTTCACCTGCATGTGTCTCTTTTACGAACCCTTTCACTCTTCGACTTCTGATATATGCTCAGAGGTTCATTTGTGCACTGAGCTATATGTCTAAATACGGACATGGGAAATAACTTGAGAAAATATTGCAATGGAGTCATATTCTTCTCAATGCCTGAAGCAAGATGACAGCCTTGTTTATGAGAAATTTGTTTTTTGGAACAAACGTCGAATCCGCAATTGACCACAAGATAATTGGTTTCGACCTTTTATTGGTAATATTACTAACAGTATCAGTAGGATCCGTAGATTCCTGGAGATCTACAGTTTCATGTGAACCGGATTCGCTACTAATCTTAGCTTCATTCATAGCTTCACTTTCATACGAAGATTCTAAGGAAGGACGATAGGAGCCACTACTTTCATGAGATTCATAGAACTCTTCGCCAATCTTCTGCAATTCAGCACCACTTAGTGGGCTTTTAGCCATAGATGCTATAGTAAAATAGTTGGTACCTATATGTACCGCATTTCAATACTGCTGGTACTTGTATGTACCAGTGGTAAATTTTAGGATAAATAATAAAAATATAAATACATATGTATAGAATAAGGAAGTAATAAATTATGACTTATATTATGAATTTACAATAATAGTTTGTTTATTTTTCTCAGTTTTACACTAATAATTCAGTTGAAAATGCCTACGATGTTAACAATATGCAATTTGACAGAACAATGAGACCTTGTAAAGTAAACTTTTAGACGGCACTGGTAACAAAAGTGACGAATATGTTCATAGAAAACTGTTGGTACCTATCTATATCGTTTTATATGTAAACTTTTACTTTTAGTCTTGTGAAAACGTTCACTGGTACACATGTGTACCTGGAGTCTCGAAAGGGTTAAATAAAGAAAAATACTATAAAGGAAATGAATTAATAAGAAGTGATGGTCATGAGATATTACGATTACCATTTCACCATTGTGAATTTGATGTTATAGAATTAATATAGGTGCACACTAAAAAATATTATAGCAAGTATATTAATCGAGAAGAAGCTTTAAGTCAGTGTAGTCAAGAAGTACGGATAAACTGTGCATAGCATACAAATAAAACATCAGAGAATGGCATCAAGGTGAAAAAGGAGTTGATATAATTGTAAATGAGCTCATCATAAACACTAATGATGATGACAGAGGTTTAATAGTCCTAAAAGTAATTAAAATTTTATATTCTTATTACACATTTAAATATTGTTTTTATTACTAATGAAGTGTTATTTATTTCAAGTCTTGTGATAATTATTAAAATATAATTTTTCTAATAAAATATGAAAGCTAAATTTAAAATTAACATATGATGTGCATTTTCCTTTATAATCTACAACAGTGTCAGAACAATCCCCGCACAAATCAAATAATGTTCGTAGACAACTTTACAGTGTATCCGATTACAATTTCCCCGGTTTCACGATTTACGCATTTGTCCATATAGCTGGTCACTTGCAATATTTATGATTGTAACGAATAGATCATTACGTTATGCATTCATTATCGCACATCTAGCGAACATTAATAAGTAAACATTTAATGAACATTTACAAGTACTTAAAAATATTCTATTATATGCCTATCTACGAATACTATTTATTTGGTAAATTTTCCTAACGATTCCGGAAAGTATTTATATAGAAATATTAACGTTATAGTATTTACATCATACCTCGAATTTGCATTCTTTTTAAGCCTTCATTGCACTTCAACAATTAATATGTTCTTGAAATCATTGCAAACCGTTCAAACGCTGATTGCTGTGTTTAATGATGAATCGGCTACAAGCTTTGAAGAACACACTAAGTAAGGATAAATCAGCTGTCAACATTATATAGGTAATGCTTTATAAATTTATACAACTTTCACGTTCATTCGAATGTTATTCATTCGATAAACTTTTTAACGTTATCAATAGTTATTGAACTAGGTATTTCAAGAATTTATTGAAGTTCTATAATTTAGGTTATTTGAAATAAATTTCTCTAACATGGGTAGCTGTAAATTTAATAGTGCGTAATTAAATGAGGAATAAATATTTTATTTTACTTACTATACTTGCTGAAATTAAAAAAATAATAACCAGTGTACCTGTAGCAAAAATTTAACACAACGTAATTTAATTTCTGCGATTAAATTGTTGTTTACTGCATGTGTCAATACGCCAGTTATAAATTTATGAATATAGTACTAATTTGATTAGTAAGTAAAGTTTTATTTCATACGAATGTAAAACATGACGTATTGCTCAAACTCTCACTGTTTCAATAGTAGATTTAAAACTAACAGAATTGCTCCTAAAGGGTTTCAGATAAAACTTCCTTTTCAAAGCCCTAAGTGTGACCGTATAGTCAAAAGAGCAAGCGAAGCTTTTGTTATAAACATTGCCAGTATCATACACGTAGAAGGTTGGAATTGAAACTGACATTTTGAGATTAGAAAACTTCTCTTTTTGTAAGGCATATTTATTAAATTTTAATAGAATTTATTTAGTCTACACATTAGTTATAAGTCGCATTTTAATAATAATATATGTAAACGTATTAATAAACTTTGAAAAATTATTACACTAAAAAACTGATAGTTATTGAAATTTATAAATAAAAATGCCATTAATCTGTCTAATAAAAATTTCAGTATGTCAGATTTTGGAAAATATTTGTAATAAAACTTTTAATACATTTAATTTCATTTCATCTATTGAACAAACTTGTCAAAAAGTGAATCCAGATATTACTAATGAGTTTCGCGTTGAGAGTAAAACTTTTTTAAATAAGGTAGGTAAATTTAAAAGAAATATTAGGATAAAAGAAAGTTTATGAATTTATAAAATTAAAAGCGACAAATATATTAAAATATTTCCTGCAGACAAGATAACGCAACTGTGATACTTAATTTTTATGACTATAACAAAAAAATACAACATCTACCTACAGGAACAATTACAGAAATACCCTACTAAAACGATTAAATAAATTATTTGGAAATCACCAGACAAACATAAATAGGAATTTACTGACAAAAAGCGTAGGCTTGTCACTCTTCATTACTGTAAATCTCTACATCTTCACGAACTGCCCAAGATACACAAAGAACACATCGATTAAGACCTATACTTCTTCACCAGGATATTCTTGTGTAATGCTCTCAAAATTATAAGGTTATATTGTAATGCATCTAGTTAATTGTTTAAAAATAGTTATTTATATTGACTAATATTAGGATTATTTCTCTACACTTATTTAGTTAAATATTTATTTCACAGTATACTAACTATAAATGTTTATGTTTCTATTTATGTATAATAGTTATTTAACAAGACAAGCTTCTTAAGAAAACTAAAAGGGAATTTGGTCTGATATTTATATAGAAAGGAGAAAGTCAAGAACATTAAGTAATAGTAAAGAATAGAATTAGTCATAATTCTGATGTAATACATTTCAATTACATTACTCATTTCTGACTTTGCATTTATTCAGATAGATATCGGTTACAGTGATGAGTTATTCGTGATTACATCATTAATTATAGTTCCAAGTAAGCTTTTGCGTTACTCCTAAATATTCTAGAATGTTCGATGAAATTATTTTTGTTTCTAATTTTGCTACAATATCATAAAGCCTTTATCAGGTAACACCAATTCTATATAAAATAAAATTGAGTTTAATTATATTTTAGTGAGTTTTGTTGTTGACAGTTTATCTACCAATCTTCCTGTTGAGAACACTTTAAATAATATACAAGGCGTGTCTAATAAATTTGGTGAATGGTATAATAAAAACACAAAAATAGAATTCACATTGGAAATACCTTTATTGACCTTCGAGATCGTCACTACTAGACACAACACACTTTTGACGACGTTCGTATGGCTTTTGGAAACTGTCGGAAAACTCTTGTTTTGGAATCGCTTTCAGAAGTGTTGCCACACGTTTTAGAACCTCCTTGATATCCGCAAACCGTGATCCCTTCAAAGTCCCCTTAAGACGAGGTAACACAAAAAAGTCAGCAGGAGCAAGATCTGAAGAATAGGGTGTGTGTTCCAAAACCGTTAAGTCACGCTAAGTCAAAAGTTAGTGCACAATGATGCTCTTATTGGATGGTGCATTGTCGTGCAGTAACATCCACTTACCGGTTTGAATTATCTATGGTCTAACGCGCTGGATGCGCTGCAACAAGCGTTTTAGAACCTCCAAGTAGAATACGGTATTCACCGTTTGGTCAGCAGCGAAGAATTTCTTATGGATGATTCCCTATTTGTCTGAAAATGCGATCAATATGGCCTTCATCTTGAAATTTTGCATGCAGCTCTTTGTCGCGGGGAAAAAGGTTACAGCCATTCCATTGATTGTCTTTTCGTATCGGGGACGTACTGCTAACACTAAGACTCGTCTCCTGTGATAATGGGACCCAGAAAGGACGGCTACCGATCACATATGGGGATAAAATCGCCAATGGTTTCAAAACGTCTTCCTTTTTGCTCGTCTGTTAGGATGTGTGGTACAAATCGCGAACAATACTTGCGCTTACCTAAATTTTCATGGATGGTGGCTCCCACTATGTGTTTGCTAATGCCCACTTTTGCTGCTATTAATCGTAATACCAATCCCCAATCTTTTACTAGTAACACTCGCACACGTTCAGTGTTTTCAGTTGTCCTGCCTGTCGATGGGCGGTCCAAACGCAGTTTGTCGTTCACCGATTAATTGCTAGCGAGAAAGCATGCATACTAGTCGTACACATATCTTATACTCGCAGCATCCTGCCCATAAACTTGCACCAACATTTCATGGGGATCCGTCGCTGATTTACCCAATTTGAAGCAGAACTCAATGTTGTGTCCTTGTTGTATGGTTTTCTTACGCACACTGCTCGGAACATTCTATTAAAACGACTGCAGCACTACGCTGCAAGGAGTCTCGCGCGATCCCGGGTAGAGGACAGGTTCAACATATTCAACATATTAGACCATTCAGGGAATTTGTTAGATACACCTCGTAAAACAGAAACTTTGAAATAATTCGTTTTTCAAACACAGTTATTTTCTATTTCATAATAAGTTTTATGAACAGACTTTTGGCATTTATATGTCTTTCTATGTATATCTCCTATTTTCAGTAGTATTTTTATGGAAAATTTTGAAAATAATTGTATTATTGAACACAACTATAATATTAAAGTTTGGTGAAGGTGTAGTGATGATGTTTTTCTTTATGTAAGAGAAAAGAAGGCGACTCCAGTAGTTTCTCTAATTTTATTAATGAAAATGAAAATTTCATAAAATTTACTACGGAAAAGGAACAAGATGATAAATTATCTTTCTTGATATCTTAATCAAGAAAAATTGTTGTGAAACATCTGTTTTTCATATTAATAGATACAGTAGAGTCAAAATTATGTGATCTAGTAAGGATCTTTTTAACTCTTAAATTAATTTTATAAAAGAAGTTTTATTAACAAATAGCTATCTTCGTAATTATGTAGACAATACCACCTCGAAACTTGAAAACCACAATTATAACAACATTAGAAACACTGACGCTACTTTATACATTGCTACTGTGGTGTTACCATATGTTGCTGGTATATCTGACAAAATTTTAAATCAGAACCGTTTTTAGTTGTCAAAATATTTTGCGTCCAATTTTAACCATTAGTAAGCTGTCAATGATGTTGACATATAATAAATATTCTATTAGAGAGAGTGGAATGCCATTTCAAATAAGAGTTGATGAAAATAAGAGGTACCTTAAGAACGGTCAATTTTAAAACTCTAAAATTGCTGAACATTGGCATGAAATGGATATTACTGATGTTAAAATTATGTTTAGAGAGTCTAACATTTTCAAAAGAAAACTTAAGGGAAGCAGTATACGTAAATTGCAATAATGAAAAATTCATTTCGAAGAATTTGATTTAAATAACATTTGGCTTTCGTTAATTGAAAAATATTTTATTTTTTAATCTCTATGCCTTGTTTTATGTTATTTACTTTATTGTCAGTCAAATTGTCAAATTGATTTAACCAGTTTAATTGTACTTAACAATGAAGTTAGATTTTTCTTCGAAACGTTGCAATGTTGTCTTGTGCAGTTATTAAGTTAATTTAAATCCATTGACACAGTTTCGGATTTTTGGTGTTTTCAAAAGCTTGTTCACAATTAATTAATAACATAATAAGCAAAATAAAATATTGTTTAAGTTATGTATACAAATGTGTACCTCTAACTACAGTTTTTGCGCTGAACTTAAACATGCAGATGCTGTTTCGTACCAATTTTTGACAATCCGTGAATGTTCTTCTATACAATAACAGTTTCTTAATAACACAGTAAGACATATGTCTATTTGTTCGATAGATTTACGACACTACTACTAACCATACCGTATCCTTGCAGATTAGGCAAATACAACTCATGACCTTTATATCCCCTGGCTCTACCTCATACCGCCCTAACAACTATTACACTGCGTCAGTCACCATAACTTGATAGATTTATAAACAAGTAATTTATATTTACTAATTGTTCAATTAAGGTCAATTATGATGCTCGTAATTGTAATCATAATGTAACAGACAAAATGTCTTGATTGAAATGTCACTAATCTCTAATCTAAAATATTTTTGTGGTTTAAGCAATCTTAATATGATTACAATCTAAATTTACATACCACACTTTCTCTTTTGTTTGAATATGCCGATGGGTGCTTTTCCTTTGTGTTGTTGTGAATTATTTTTTCTTTTGATTAACCAGAAGTTACTGGGCACCGTTGCAGTATTCCATTGACTTTAGTTATCTCTTTTGTACCTCTTATAAATCCGGATGAAATCTTTCACCCTGTTACTTGCTGAATGCTTCCAAATTTTCTAGAAATTGCTGAAGATAGGAAATGTTACTTTGAATTTATGTTGCACCCAAGATTTTTATGTAACAAATTTTCAACAATATTTCTAAATTGAGAATCTTTAACATTTCTTAGAAAAGTTTTAGCTGCTTCTTGGAAAACTATCCACGCTTGGAGTTCGACGCTGTTCATGTTATTTAGAAAATCTGAATCCTTAAACAGTTTACGAATTTTGGACCATTGAAAACTCTCTCTTTAATCGTTGTTTCTGATAGAGCAGGGAACGTAGTATTCAGATACTGCAAATAGCCACCGTTTCTACCGTGTGCCTTAACAATGTTCTTCATAAGTCTAAGTTTTACATATGTGTAATGGTGGTAATAAATTCTTTTGATTTTAGACTAAACTCAGTTCCTGGAACTAATTCTTCTCTCAATAGCCACAGCTTAGTCATCCAATATTTGTCCTTTGATTTGCTGTCAAATATACAAAGTAAACGTGGAAAGTTCGTATATCCACCTTGCTGGCCCAGTAGTATTCCAAGTATCGTTAAATCATCGCATAAATACCAAATATGTTCTACATATTTCATCTTTGCTACCACTGTCTTCAAATTTTCTTAGTTTTTTTTAGACTGGCGAATATGAAACTCGTATGGAACCCAATTTCCTTCAGCGCCGAAGTCCACCTCATCTGCAATCGAGGTGGTGATTGACTTGAAGAGATTAAATCTTTCAATTCTATAAGCAGTGTTGGAACTGGAATCTAGATTCCATGTGGCACTAGTCTTATCTCAGACGATAGATTTGGATATTTGATTAGAGATTTATTGCTTTTATTAGATCTTCCAACTTTACATAAGCAGAAGTTGCAGTCGTCATAGTGGTTTTTCTGCTCAGGCCAGATTATTGCTATAACAAACGGTACAGCAGATTGTATTTTTTCAAACCAATATGGCATTCTTTTAACAAGGCTGTTATGCATTACTTATGGAACCAAACGCTTACCCTGTTCGCCAATATTTACTTTAAAGTAAGCGAAATATGCTTTCATAACAAAGGCAGATATTTTGAGCAACTGTTCTCGTACAATATTACTGCCACATACGTTACATAATCTATCCGGGATATTATGAAACTTTTACTTCTGCGAGGTATGCCTTATATATTTGCCATAATATACGGCATACTTATAAATTGATATACACACTTTGTTAATTGTTAACTGTTTACACACGCGATTAATTCCTAAAAATAGACTTGCCTACCACTAAAGGACCTGAATTATCGCAACTGTTACATATTAAATTCTTTTTCGTTTATTATATGAAAGTTAGATATCTAAAGTACTATTATTTAGTAGAAACAAAATTTTATTTTGAAATATAACACATACATACTGTAAAGGAGCTTCGTACTGCACTGTAGCACAGACCAAATTATTTTATCTAAAAGAATAAGTAAAATCCAAAATTTTACCGATATCTTTAAATAAGGTACCTAAATGATTTATAAATGGGTTATTTTACTAGTTTGAGATAGATTATTATGTTAGATTTTTAAAACATTTGCTTTATATTTTGGTCTACTGTTTCACTTTAAGGTATTTTTACTTCAACGATTCTTTTGCCAAACAACTTTGGTTGTATTTATAATAATTATCAAATATAATATGTAAATGAATGATTAATTCGTACCGCTATTAATAATATTAATACAATATAAGACATTCCTGTACAAATTTTACTGATATAAATACCTATAGGAGTAAATGAATTTCTAGGAAATTGGCAATTGCAAAGAAACTGTATTCTATAAGATAAGAATAAAGCCAAATTCGTAATTACCTTACTACTTTATGTGTTGAAAATACTAATTTTTGTCAGCTGCGCAAAATCTTCATGGGGTTTGTGCAATTGTTTTTATTATAGCAGTGTTTATTTCATAAGCAGATTATAGTATTGTATTAAAACTACAGATTACAGCGATTTAGTAGAATATTCTGCGACATTCCAGAAGGTATCATAGTACTAAGATAAATGACTCATTACTACAACTGATACTTAAATAATTTTTTACATCGGCATTGTGAGTAATTATATTCTATAATATTTTGGAATGTTTCCAGAATATCTCCTTTCTATACAAATAGCAGTTTAAATTTCTTTAGTTTAGTTTCCCTAAGAATTTTGATTTGATAGAAAGCTCTTATAAATAAATACAAATATAAACGTTTATTAGCAGTGTACTCTAAAACAAATGTTAAGTTGAATACATGTAAATAAATATAAATTAGAGAATATAAATAATGACATTTAAACAATTGACTGCTTTTGTTACAGGATACATTTAGAGCTGCAAACAATGGGCTATAGAAGATGTTATACACAGTACTGTTGTGGCAATATTGAAAACGGTATTGGTTTAATATTTATTATCAAAGCGTATAAAGCACTGTTAGATGTTAAATGTATCACTGTCAGCCTAAATTTTTAGATTTTGGAAGAAACATTATAAGTAAATATTTACGGTTATAAAGTAACTAAGCAGTGGATCTATAAGGTAATTCAATTGAGAAATACTACTATAAATAAGCACTAATATGCAGAGCGCAATCCAAAAACGAGTGTCCCCTATAACTGACCAATAAATATTTGGAGTTATTTATGATTGTGCAGCTTCCACATAGAAAAATATAGGTTCTGTATTGCCGTAAGCGATACTCAGCCCTATGTTTTCGATTAAGAGAAGTAAACTGCGAAATAATCGTCCATATTGTAAGGTACTTACGTATATAGTTAACTGTTTCCATTTACTACTGAAACAGAATATCTGCTACTATTTCAAAATATTCAGTGCACGTTAATACATTTATTTGATGGAGTACTTTGAGTTGCAGTCACAACTTAAATTTTTTAGGCATCAACTTATTGTAAATATTTTTTGCGTTTAATCCCTTTCTAATGTAATACGCTTATTTTTCTTATTATTCCACAGAGCTAAGATGCATCTAGTGATATAGAAAACTATAGAAATGGTTACTAATGCAGATCTTATAAGTGTTCTTGTTAGATCATCCTTAATTGAATTTATTTTAGAATTTTAGTCCGATGGACTCGATCCGTAAATTACATTTTAATATATCTTTAAATATTTTTCTTAAAGCATTCTTCGTTTTACAGTTCTAAGAATACTATGCGTATAATAAGTCAATTTCTCAAATTTTGTTTTAAGTTTAAATTTATTCATTGTTTATATATTTCGTTACATAACCAAATACGTCGGGGCCGTCGGACCCGACTTAAAATTCCATTGCAATGACTATTTTAATCCTTTACTGAGAAATACTTTAGTTACTTTATATAATCCCCCTTTATGGCTAATTTGTTAAAATAAGCTCTTGGAATTTTAAATTGTTTTTTACAGGACCATCCATTTCCTTTGAAAAGCAAATAAAGCTTATTCGGAATTTTAGCGCTATTATATATAAACACGGGAACAGTTGCTTCAAATTAGTAGTGATAAAACTATATCCCTTGCTGTACGTTTTTTGAAAGTGGGTATATATTAGTTAATTATTATACAATTAATATTAATTTTAACTGTTGCTGGAAATTGAGAGGAGAACAGTGACTCATGCAGAGTTAGCAGAAATACTGGAAAATCTATCAAATGACGATGCAGAATCCGTGGATAATAATCTACATACCGACTCAGAAATTCAGGAACATCTTTCTTCAGATAATGATGAAGAATATGAACAAATATCTGAAGGAGATGAAGGGGAATTGCTCGAAACCTATTCAAAGCTATTATCTACTCAAAGGCATTCCTTACACAGGCAAGAAGGGTAACGAAGTTGCAAGTAGACTTGCGAACCAAGCTGTGCAGGAACTTGTTCAACCATACTATGAAACACATTGAAACGTAACTTTTTATAATTATTTTGCACGTTTAATTTTGGTGCATACTTTGCTTTCAAATAGCTTAACTGTTGTAGGACCATAAAGAAAAATAAGCGGTTTATTCTCAAAGAGTTTTTGCCCAATAGTAACCGTCAAGAGAAGACTTCTATATTTGGATAACACAAAAAGGGACCATGGTCTTTTATGTGCAAAAAATAAAGCTGTAATAATTTTACCGATCATGCACCACAATAGCGAATGTAGCAACGAAGATGGGCCAAAGCCAGTAATAACCCTCGACTATAACACTACAAAATGTGTAGTGGACATCTTAAACCAAATGCTTTACAAATATATGTCTAAAAGGCGTACCACCCGCTGGCCTCTCGTTTTCTTTATGAACATCATAGGTGTAATAAGTGCAATAAGTAATAACATGTGTTTGAGGTACTA
>JAHWXV010170667.1:0-10150 GCA_024586415.1 Phrixothrix hirtus
AAAAACACGAAATTGACAGCCTTAATGAAAATAAAAATTTATTTTTAATTTACAGGGGGTACTTAGAAAAATCACCTATACTGGAATTTATAGAACAATGTAAATTATATATTATATATTGTACCTATATTTAAAATAACAAATTATAATTTTAAATGTATTTTTTATGTGACTACAGAACAATTACCGAAACAGAGGGTTATACCGTATCTATACAATTTAATCTCTTCAGAAGCGACCTTCATTTTTGTATTGTTGTTATACCATTTAATTGATTTAAGAAATAAAATTATGTAAATTATGCAAAATTTTTATATCACATTATTTATAATTAAAATTGATAAATAACATGCGTTGTTTTCTTTCTAAACAAATAACAAGAGATAAATGTAAGCACTTTATTGCAACTGCAAACCGTCATCTCACAATTCCTAAATTAACTGCTAAATGGTGCGTTGCCAAATGCAACAAGTGGAGCTGCGTTTAATGCATAAAACTTTTCTTACATGCCAAATTAAGCCGGTAGATGGAGTAAGGCTTCCTGATTCGTACCGATAAATGTTGTTCTCCAAATTTTTCTACCGAATTTTAAACTTGCACCGGTATAGATCGCTCTAAGTCCAAAATTTGAACCTCCCGTCAGCTAAAAGTGTTGATTATGTGGGAGTAATGTGACTAGAGAAGGGAGCAAATTAGGAGTAACGGGAGGAGTATAATGCTAAATATCTATTAAAAAAAACTAAAATGAAAGGAGTGGGGGAGGTTGCAGAATTGGTAAATTCTATCTACTTATATCATACGTCTAATATGAGGAGGGATCCCATAAACCTTTTTTCCGACAGGTTAGCTCTAGTCAGAGCGTTCTATTTAGCGAGCTAAAAAGTCACTTTGCCACTTTAGAGCGAAAAAATAATAATCCCCAGAACACTTCAACTTAGCATTGACATTAAAAAGCGTAAAACCTACTTATTAAAGCGATTCTAGAAAGATATTGAAAGGAATAGAATGTAAAAATGTTAAGTATTGTTAATATAATTAAATATTTTATAAAAAATTTGTTCCTAGACTGGAATTCGATCTCAGGACTTCTATCAGAATGTGCTAAAACTATCAATCGAGCTATCATAAGAATATGAATGTTCAAATTTTTCGAAATTATACATTTTTATTAATTACGCCATAAACAATTTACTTTTCTATCAATGACGAGCCCGCGTTCCGCTGAAGTTTCACATCAAAGGAGAAAGTGGCGTCTGATTTTATTGCATTACATAAAAAGACACAACAAGAATTTAAATTCAATAATATAAAATTTTCACAAAATTGGTCATGTCTTGTTTTGGACACGTTTTGTTAACAGAGCGTAAATGATTTGTATAAAATTTTAGCACTTAGAGATGTTTTATATTTACCGATTTCTAAGTATTAATTTTTGGTATTAATCTAAATATTAAATTGTGGGAAAAACAAGAGAATTGTTGATTAAAATCCATTTTGTATGTGTTGATTGGTATATTAGTAAATATAATTTTTAAATAAACATATCCATAAATATTTAACGACTTATAAAATTTTAAAACAGTTAAATGTATAGATTTAAAATTAATGCACTAATTTAAAAAATCAATGAATTTAAACGATCTTCTTGTACTTTTAGAAATAGGTTGTCACTAAAAGAGTTGTTCAAAGTTTCTTATAAAATCTCAAGATTACTGTTAACCAAATTAAATAGCATATATTCAATTATAAATTTATTTCATATTACACAAAATTTAGCATAGTGTCATACAGTGTTAAGGAATTTCAAATACTATTATGTTTAATAATAGATTTTTCGAGTTGTAACGAAGCACCATAATTTAGCATCTGGATGCATTATGTTTTATAAGTATACAGTTCCACCCTTAAGCGGTCATTTTTAAAGGATTTATACATTGAACAAGCTTCTCTCATAAAATTACTTATCTATTTAAAATCTTGGAACCATAAATGAAAATATCGAGTCTCATTTAATAATACACAGTCTGTACTATATTGTTTATTATTATAAATTTAAAGAAAACCACAAGTGCGAAGTCGACAGTTTTTTATATTATTATTTATACTCTAAGCACTTTTCAGACTTGTAGACAGTATAAAATCATATTTTAAATTTATCCAACATTGTTTTAAATACACATAAACAATTTTGACTAGAAATAATGTACGTTTAAAATACAGTGAAGGTGTTAGTCTTTGTTGTAAAATTTATATTTTCAGGTAGTTATCACTAGAATGTAGTTATTCTCAGTATTAAGTAATAATATTTTCACACCTAGGTTGTAGCAAATACGTTCGTTATCCTAATTTGTAGTAAAGGATACAACGTATAATAAGAAACACAGAGTTTCTGTGAAAAATGTCAGAAATCGAATTTATTTATTATAACTAATTTCCTATATCTATGATAACATGAGGCAGTTGCATATAAACTAATTATAAATATACCCACGGGCAATGAAAGATCAGGCTTTCATTAGAGTTTTATTATTCAACACACTGTTATTTGTCAAGAGTCTATTGGCAGTGGACACAGTTTCGAAAACAATCTATGTAATACGCCAGCGATGGTCTTTACGGATGCTACTCTTGGTATACCGTCGCTGCTAGGATGTAGGTCGACGATGCGACCCAGTCTCCAACGAAGAGGAGGAAGATGTTCCTCCTTCATGAGTACCAGCGTTCCCAATTGCAGATTTGCTTTATTTGTAAACCATTTTATTCTGACTTACAATTTTGGTACATATTGCTTACCCCAACGTTTCCAAATATGTTGATGTAACTATTGTATTCTTTGGAACGAAGAAAGTTTATTTTCCGGAATGTTAACTAAATTTGGATTAGGTAATGTTATTAATGACCGACGAATCAAAAAGCGAGATGGTATAAGAGGACTGAAATCCGTTGCTTCAGATGAAAGTAGAGTTAATGGATGCGAATTAAGAGTGACTTCTACTTGAACTAATAGGGTATTAAACTCTTCATAAGTTAATAAAACATTTCCCATTACGAGTTTTAAGTGGTATTTGCAAGACTTAACGCCAGGTTCCCATAGACCACCGAAGTATGGGCTGTAGGTAGGTAAAAAATGCCACTTATTATCGTGATTTGTGTTTGATTCAATAATTGTATTACCTTGTTCCCTTAAAAGTCGGCCGAACTTCAGAATTTCAGAATTGGCTCCTTGAAAATTAGCTCCGTTGTCGGAATATACTTCTACCGGCTTACCTCGACGAGCAACAAGTCCTCTAATGGATAGCAGAAACGTATTGGTTGTTAAATCTGTTACAAGTTCAAGGTGAACTGCCTTTGTTGAAAAGCACATATAAATTCAAATGTACGATTTGATAGTTTTGAAACCGCTACCCTTGCTATCCTTGACTAAAAAAGGACCAGCATAGTCCATCCCAGTTGTTTGAAATGGAAAAGAAGGTTGAAAATGGAAATGTGGTAGATTTACCATTATAGGTTTTATAACCTTTGTCATAAGTCTGTAATATTTAATGCAATGATGAAATATTTGCTTAGCAAGATTTCTTGCGCGAGTTATCCAAAAATTTTCTCTGACACTTGCCAAGATGTGTTGAGGGCCTGTATGAAATAATCGAATATGTTCCCTTTCCACTATTAGCTTAGCTAGACAATGTTTCCCATGAACAATGGCGGGAAGTTTCCTTTTAAATGGAGGAATAGAGTTCTCACCCACGGAGTCCAAAAATGGACCAAGTCGTATTACCTTAGAAGAAACATTTAATGGTTTTCCTTGTATTAAGAGCATCATTTCTTAGGAAAAGGCCGCCCATTGTGAAATCTTAATAATACCATTTATAGCTGCTGATAATTCAGTTGTGGAGAGAGGTCCAGAAAAACGTTCTTATTTAGGCGTTAAATAGTTTTTTCGTAATCTTAGGCAATAAGATGTGATTCTCTCGAGTTTAGTAAAAGAAGAAAAACCCTGTAATATAAAGGAATCAAATTGGGGTGCAATTGTTAAGCATTGACTGTTATTGCGTATTTATGGAAGTTCAGTTTCACTTAATTCAATGTGTGGCCAAGAAGATTCGTCTTTATAAAGAAATGATGGCCCATTTACCAAAGATTTGATTTTATGAATGACTGCGGTGTAGCGCCTCTAGATAGAATATCTGCCGGGTTAGATGAACTTGGAACATGTTTCCACAAAGCGCGTGCAGTTAGTTCTTGAATATCGGTAACCCTATTACTAAAAAAAGTCTTAAGACTATTTGGTTGGCTTTTTAACCACTTTAAGACAATGGACGAATCGGCTCATAGAAATGACTTGGTGATTTTTGGATTTATGCATTTTACAAGCTCCAGTTTTGGGACCGTTACAGGTTTTAATGGAGAAACCCTTGATTTAGCGCAGAGAAGTTGAACATGTACTTGAAGCTCAGCATCAATTCAGCGAAAATAAAGGCAAACTCCACATCCAAATAGAAATGCATATTTTCGAAACCGTATAAGTATTGAAAACAAATCCTGTCAAGTGATTGGACCTACTAACTGAATATTGTTCAAAGCATATCCAGAGGTTGTCACAGAAGATGCGTTGAAGACAACACGCAATTTTGTGGTATGACTATTCTGCTTGAGAACCCCATGATGCGGAAGATAATATGCAATTTCAGACTCATTAGTACTAATCACCGACATGTGGCCTAACTTTTCATATTTCTTGATTAATTGAGAATGTCGGGACTGCAATTCTAGATTAGAACGAAGGCGATTTTCTAAAGAAAACAACCGCTTACCCGCGGTATTATACGAATCACCCAATATTTCAGTTGGATGCTTGAAGGGAACAGTTACAACAAACCTACCGTCCGCATTTCTTTTGAATGTCCTTATGAAGTGTTTTTGGCATTGATTTTCTTCATTAGAGAGTACCTTTCCTGTAGGATAGCTTTCAAGTTCCCAGAATTTTGAAAGCTGAAAATTAACGTCAGATGAAGTATTAAAATGACAGTGAGTGTTTCTGTTTGAAGCGGCACATGTGTCACCAGCAATAACCCAACCCAAACGAGTTTTGTGAAGAATAGGTTGATTAAGTCCTAATTGTACTTGACCAATACACATAAGCTTAAAGAAAACTGAAGAGCTAATCAATAAATCAATTTGACCGGGGTTATCAAAGGTAGAATCAGATAACTGAATATTATGTGGTATACTTATACGTCCTAAATCTATATTAAATCCAGGCATAGTTACCGTAATTCCGACTAGACAATTTCATTTTGAACGCAGAATAATGTGATTGTATCTCTATTACACATTGTGCTTTAATCTGAGATGTAGCTTGATTTAAGCCAGATACTACGAAATTTACCTCAGATGTAGGCAGATTTAATTTACTGCAAAGAGTAGATAGTATAAAATTAGATCGAGATCCCGAATCCAGCAAAATACGTATGAAATGGCAATTCCCATCAGAATCTAAAACTTGTGCTAAAACTGTAGGTAAAATAACCTGAGAATCTATGCAGAATAGCGCTAAAATGTTACGATTTGAATCATCAGTGTTTTCTATGCAATCACTTTGTTTAGACGGTGCATTAACAATCGAATCAAAGTGAAGTAAGGAATGATGCTTAGCCTTACAATATTCACATGTATGTTGTGAGTAGCATTTGGATGATAAATGGCTCGTTGGTAGGCGATTAAAACAAATCTTTAACTTCTTCACCCTTTTAAACTTTCCATTGGAGCTAATTCTAAAAAATCCTTACACTTGCGGAAAACCAAGTCTAATTTGCTAGAAACTATATGAACAAAGAAGGTTTCAAACAATTCCTCCGTAGTCGCGAGGTATTTAAGCGCCCGTACGTGCTTAAACAATGAATCACTAACTCTTCGCAAACCGACCAAAAATTCCTTATTAAAAGATTTTAAATCTAATACTGCTTTTAAATGGTTACGAATAAGCAAGCATGGCTGGTCGTATCTTGTTAGCAAAGATTGCCAGGTAATACTGTAATTACTAGGTGTAAACTCTAATGATTTGATAACCTCTGCTACATCACCTATTAAACTTCCATTTAAGTAATGCAATCTCTGAATATAAGTTCATTCCGCATTATCATGAATAAAACTTTTAGATATTTGTTTGAATTCTAACCAACTAGCTAATTGTCTAGCATATTTTATAACATTTATTTTTGGCAAATTCTAGAATGGGGATTGATTAGGAGTATGATAAGGGTTATCACCAGAAGGGTAATTGCAATTCAAATCCCCATTTGGCCTGAAATTAAGTTTTTCAAGTAAATCCTATACTTGAGCCGAAATTGAAAAGTAACAGTTTTCAAATTCTATTTGATAGTTCTCATCCATATTAACATTATCGCTCATTTTTATAAATTCCGTATGAATCATATCGTAATCTGAAAGAAATGAGCCAGCAATTCTGAAACTTTCTTGGAGCTCATGTCTTTGGTTTGATGAAACTAGTTGTGATTCATCATAAAGTTTTTGTAAATTGCTTACAAAGTTTGTAATCTTGTTAATTTACCCTTTAAAATTCCGCGATTTTTTATTAATAGTTCCATGACGTAACGGTAATAGATTCTAATTTATAGGTTAATACTGCAATTATGACCCAAAAAATTAATTGTGTCTATGGTTGGTAACAAGAGATATTCCACTTAAATGCAAATATTTAATTTAAATAAAATTGATTTAATTGAATTGACAAGTGCTGTGTGTCAAATAGGAATCATACAAATACATAAATGTAATGAACGAATACCACTCACCCTCTGATTGGTGCCGTAAGGGATTCCTCAAACGTTACGAGCTTACATTGATGAACTTTCTTGCAGTTTTCAGTCGCAGCTTCGATGAAATATTGAAGAGACGGATATCAATCAAACCATAAATGCTTATCCAGCAATTGCGAACTGTAGGATCAAAAATAATCGCTACCACGTTCAGCTCAAAGGACCATGTAGGAAATGCGTTCGTTATCCTAATTTGTAGTAAAGGATACAACGTATAATAAAAAAAACAGAGTTTCTGTAAAAAATGTCAGAAATCGTATTTATTTTTTATAATTAATTTTCTATATCTATGACAACATGAGGCAGTTTCATATAAACTAATTATAAACAAAGGTGGTATGATTTATTTTTGCTTTAACTTGAACTAAAACATTAAATTTTATAGAAATAGTTTATCAACATTTTATTCACTTTTCTTATTTAATTTTGAGTTGCTTTGCTGAAAAAAATAACTTCTTTCAACTGCAATGTTAATTTGGTCCATTGCGCGGCGTTGAATTAAATCTCAAAGACTGAGATAATTGCTAAGTGGATGACTTGATTCGATAATATCTTCAATGCTTGTAAATTTAGTTGTTCATCCTTTTTTGCTTTCGCTTATTAGAATGTAGTTTAGTAGATGATGACTTTCATTACAAATGTCTCTCTGTTTGAGCTGTGCCGCTCAAGAGACATGATACTAATTCAAAAGCTTGTTCAAAAGCTACTATTAATTTTTTGCACTATTTTATCGGTAATAAGATAGAACAGGTATCTGAAAACGAGAAATTTGAGAAAACATGTGCTAATAAAATTACAGGATTTTGTAAGGCAATTGATAAAAGGCTGAACGCGGCATTACGCCCTAGATCAAAATTTGTTCATAAAAATGGTAGATGGATTGAGCACAATTTTAATTTACCAGTTTCCAATCATTCTTGAAAAAAACAACTGAGCTGAAGTCAGAGCCAAGTATATTGGCTGTTGGTCAGTCCACAAAAGAATTTACATACTGCAAGAAGCGTACTAATCGAGGAAAGATTCAGTTGCTAAAAGAAACAGCATCCCCTGGAGAATTTTTTTGTTGCCAAAACAGTCCTGCGGGTTGAAGGAAAACGAGTAGCAGCAGATTTACTAGCACAGGAAACTGAATATTTATAAAAGCGCTTAGTAAGATTCGTAAGATATCGAGAACCGAAAAAGACTCAAAAAATTATTTCTTATACAGAAGAAGAAGGCATGGAACTACTGATGTATTGCCGAATGTCTAAAAATGCTTATAACAATTGCGAATAGGATCTATACGTCACAATGCATGTAATTTGTAGCTTTTTATAAGATTCAATAAGTGCGGTAAGAAAAGTGGTACAATTAGGCGATTACGCTAAATTATTAATGTAACAGATGATTTTCACCTCACTCCTCCCAAAATTAACCTAATTTGCAAATATGAATGCGATAGTAGTTCAGATCATGGTGAGTATATGAAGTTATGTAAAACAAAAGAACCTAACAGCAATGATGACTTTGACATCGGAAATGTGACCGTTGCAAATCTGTTTCTGTTTTTTTGGTTCATCTACGTCATTTTGCTACTACTTATGAATCTATAAGCAGAATCTCAACTTTATGGAAAAATCCTAAACCAGGTTCAACTTGTTTTTGTCGCCCTATAAAATATATGTATATAAAGAAAACCGCTAAATCAATTTGAAAAAAGTATAAAATGTGGAAGATGAAGTACTTAAATTAAATCCTTGCGAAGTACACATTAATAATAAGCGAATACAGATTAACTATTCCTATCACCTTATTATGGTTGAGGGTAAACTTATTAATGCTTTAACAGGTTCATCCAGCCAATCCTATATATACAAATATAAACCAAGCGAAATGAATGACCTGAAAAATTTGAAATGGTTTTCAATTGTTGAAAACAATTTTCAATATTCCCTTTCAAGTCTACATGCTTGGATTAAATTTTTGAACGTTTCCTTCATATTAGCTATAAATTACTGCTGCATGCCTCACCTATTCGTGGTGCCGCGAAGGATCAATTAAGTCAACTTGCAGTGAGGAAAGAGAACCTTCGACGTTGGAGAGGAATTGGTATCAAATTTTATAAAGTAGTACAGGGCGGAGGAACTTACAACACAGGAAACGTGGCAGGACGGTTTTTTGAAAACCACGAGAAAGTGTCTGAAAGTATTATTTTGGTCGCCTTTCCAGTAGCCATAAGATATCATAATAAATTTAATACATTTTCCGGATCTACTGCAGAACTACTTGTGGAAAAATATAGATGTTATCGAATGTCTATAAGCGTTTACAAAATCGTCGCTACTACTACCAATCGGCATGATCTTTGAAGAAGTATAGGAAGCTAGCAAAAAAATTATAAAATAGATTACCATACTAAAAAGTATTCTAGAATCAATACCACAAGGGACCTGATGCACATGTAAATGCACTTGTAAATGTATACCGAAGCTGGAAGGAAAACAAATATACGAAGAAGTTTTCCCATTATTAGATACTAAGATTTCGGACAACCCCGGAAATGCGGATATTTCAACCATTGACTGTGTAGATATGGAAGAGATGATGATGAAAATGAAGACAGTGAAGATGATATTGTTGTAAAAATAATATTTTCATGTACTGTCACTAGAATGCATTTATTCTTAATGTTCAGTAATAATATTTCTGCATAAAAGGTGGTCTGGTATATTATTGGACTAAAACACATTAAATTTTATAGAAATAGTTTTTTAGTTTTTCACTTTTCTTATCTCATTTGGAGTTGCTTTGCCGAAAACATATTTTTTCCATCTAGAATGGCAATTTAGCATATTGTGCGAATGATGAACGGCAAAAGGAAACATATTGAACATGTTCAACTTATTCAACTCGATTGCGATTACTTGATTCATTTGTCTGCATCATCCAAATTGAAAAGTAGAATTTAACAGTGTAAGTATTTCATTTTATTCTGAAAAATTAAGAATAATATCATTTGTTGCATTTCCGATCAGATTATATTTATATTGTAAATAAGTAACACTTTAGGGAATATATTTATTAAAAATAAATTTGATTCTATTTTATCTTACTATTTTTACGGCTTTAATACATAATGTTATACAAAACATTCACATATTTAACAAATCTCAAAAATTGTCTTAGTAGAAGGTTTTTACATATCTGTTCTATGCAATAAAAATATAAAGATATGATATAAATAGTAGTAGGAGATGGGGGGTTCTGGATCCACAATTGGGTCAAGGTCATCAACCCATTAACCTTGACCCAATTGTGGATCCAGAACCCCCCTT
>JAHWXV010170708.1:0-14404 GCA_024586415.1 Phrixothrix hirtus
TATATTTTTAGAAATTTGAAATAAACGTTAATTTATTTTAATTTTCTAAATGTTAGAATTTTGTAATTATACATAGTAATTTCGAGGGTCTAACACCATCTTATTTTTCTCCGGAACTTTACAGGAGTTAATTTAATTTAAAGCTTCTCACAACGTTTTAGTTTTTTGCAAAGGTTTTTCTCTACGTATTATTAATTATTTTAGCAGAGTTTAACTCCACACTTAAATTCTTGGTTTAGTTGTCAAAGTCAAAATAGGTTTTAAGCCCTTGCTGCTTATTCTCACAACTTTCAAGATGGAGGTTTTGCGATGTTTACTAGTGGCAGGGGGACTTTCTCTAGAATGGAAGTGGTGCGGGCGCCATTAGCTTTGGGAAATTAATTTTCCTTTATTTAATGTAGCTAGAAAGGAAAAAACATTGATGACTAAAATTCACATAAGAATTGCTAAAGATAAAATGTAGATGGTTGTGTAGACTTAATTTGGAGATATAACGTAATGATGATTGTTTGAAATGAAGCCCTTTGAGGTGTAAGGACGTTACTAGATTACGTAAGCTCAGGCTACAATGTTGACAACGGTTGCTAAATAAATATAGCACTAATTTGCCGGTACACATTGTACAATGTTTTTACCTTATTATTTACCTGCGATATTAAAATATCCTAGCCGAAATATCCTACCGAAATAAAAGGATTACATATAATAAAAACAAATAAAATAAAGTAAAAATACAATACAATAGAAAGTATTATATTCTTATTTCGATTTGTACTCATTTTTCTAAGTTTCGTGTTTTGAAGAGGTTATTGTTTAGTGAGAAAATTATTTAGTTTTATATTGGAGTTGACACCGTAAGATTACCGTTTTAGCAGCCATGTAAAGACTTTAAAGAAATTATTTATAGACTACAAGTGCATAAGAAATATTTAGAATTTAGAAGTTTATATCTATTTATGTTTCATAGTTTGGTTTATAAGTTAAAATATATTTATAAATTATTTTTAGAATTATTAAAGTTATAATCTGACTCACCTTAATATTTGGTTTTCTTCGTTCGCCCTAAGTACTCATTTGTCAATTATTGTTTATGGTAACTTTTGTAGTTTTTTGAGATCAATAACAAATTAGCTAAACGCAGTCCTCAAATTAGATTACTGACTATTGTGAGTATTTCTGGCTTTCAGAATTGGGTTGGGTTTTTCTAAATTGATCATTAAATGTTTCTTTCGGTCTTGAAAAATTTTAATACATTTAAAATCCTTCAGAATCAGTTGTATTTTTAAGTTTCAAAATGTGTTTGTTGTTATTTTTCTCAAGCGGTCACACTTTTGGGTCTCTTGCAGTTAATTCGCAATTCACTAAATAATCAAAAAAACAGCAATTGATTTTAAAAGTTGTGCACCCGTATGATGTCATGATTCTGAGAAAACAGGTGGCAAAATTGCTCTAATTTAAACTAAAATCAATGTAGTAGGTTTGAAACATTCGCCGATACCAAAATCGGCCAAAACTCAATTCTCTGGCGAAATATTGACGATACCCATTCTGAGATGCAGAGAACACGCAAAAAATTATTTTAATATTCAATGTTGATTTGAAAATAACACAGAATTTAAACACGGTTGGATTATTACATTTGATTTTGTAAAACAACTGAGCATAGTTGGCATCCTACGATTTCTTTCTGTTAGAAATCCTAGAAGAAGAAGATTTTTTAGAGAAATAAATTGAAAAATGTCATAAACAAATATTCTGATGACAAAAGTTTTTGCCCGAAGATTACGAATTTAATTCCATATTTTAATAGTAACAACATTCGTTTCAAAATACGTAAAAAATTTCATTATTTAAAAGAGCTAGCGTGCGGATTGTTCAGAAATCAAGAGAGATCTAGTTATGCGTGAATGACTTTTGTCTCTTGATTTTGAGTTTTAAAACGATAAACACTTTTTTTCAGCCGTTACAAATTCGTGCCCCACGTTGGACGCCAGTTACGTTAAGATTTTCTTTCATGGCTTAAACATCACACTAATCCGTGAAGAAACACGTTATAAAGTTTTTCTCTATTTAAACATTACCAACTTCGGTGAGATTTGAACCCATATTCGTTGAGCCACCGAGATCAGCTGGTTGTTCATTAAATTTTAATTTATTATAATATGAGATTCGTTTGGAGTGTTTCTAAGGCTCCTCTACACTAGATTAGGTAACCCAAAATACAATAATCAAATATTAATAATTTTTAATAGTTATAATTAAATTTTTTTTTAAATAATTCTGGAGTGACCTGTGGAATAGTATGAATTTATGAAAACTAGTTTTATGCACACTTTTTAATTAATTGCGGAAGCGTAATATTGAAAAACTGCTAAATACTATCTTTTAAATATTACGCTTGCGTAATTAATTTAAATATATAGATAAAACTATTGTTCATAAATTTATACTATTCTACAGGTTACTCCAGAATTATTTTTTAAACATTTTAATTGCAGCTATTAAAAATTAATGATATTTGATTATTGCATTTTGGGTTGCCTGATCTAGTGTAGAGGAGCCGTAAAATAGTTAATTGATGTTACAATCATTGGCGCTTAAAAAAATCTCGTTCTAAAGTTGCCTAATGAGTAATTTTATACATTCTGCTTTGTTTATACAAAATGTATCTATAGTTGCAAACTGACTGTTTTATTGATTTTAAAATGAAATAGTTTAAAGAACTTTACTTTAAAATGTTTCATATTTAGCTGGGTTTCTGTTTAAATAAATATTTCTAAAAAATCATCTTTAGTGCTTTGCTGAAGTTTTGATAAAGTGAATTTATAATAAAATATTTTAAACAGACAATTTTGTTATAAAATCCCGAAAGTTAACAAAAAGGCTGCTTTAAAACATTCAGAGAATAATTCAAGGAGTGACTAAGAAAAGGACGGTTCATTACGTCTCTATTATCAATGATTATCTATTTTTATTATTATTCCTGTATTAAATTCATTTCCAGCTATTTATTTTATATTTATTTTACATTGTGCTGTCGTATATAACCGCTAAAGTTTATGTTCCATACAAACTAAATTTTAAAAAATTCAGTTGACAAAAATAACCCAGAATTATTATTTGCAAGAGTAATAAGAAATTCCTTTGAAAGCTTGCCGATGAAGAATTTTAATCCTGTTAGTTTGTTTTTTTTCATGGTATAGTATTGTAAAGTAGTTTTAAGTGATGTACTCGTATCCTATATAATTATAATTTAAACGAAAAAGTACTATAACGCATAAATTACTAAGAATCGCTGACTCATACCAATCATAATTAACACTAAACCTCCTCAGAAGCAATTAATTAAAACAACTATAAATTTTATGTAACTACATTATTTTTGTTTATTTATCATTAAGATAGGAAATTCGTTTTAGTTAGTTCATTAACAATTCGTGATTTATAAATAATAAATACATTTATAACCTTCTATAGTGCAATTTTCAGTGTTTTAATGATTCTGTTTTAAAGCGCAGAGTTGTTATAATAATCCGGCCTTAAAAGACAATAGATCTAAAAACATAATAATTATCAATTGTAACGATTTTATCAATTTTATCGTTTTAGAAATATTTCAAAATTTAATACTTTATTTTGTTTTATTTCAAATAAAAGGGAGTAATGTAGTACTTATCGAAACGACGAAAGACGAGTCCTGTATTAACATTGGCATTCATATGGGCTAAGATTGTTCATTAAATTAGCGATCGTTTTAGAAAAACATGAGCTGTTTTATAGCGCTTGGTAGATTTAAGGCATTCCTTGCGCGTCAACCGGGTATTAACGAAAATTGTACTGAATAAACAACACGATTACTTTTTTCTTTAAGTTTATTTTAAATGTTCAAAAAAATTCCTTCAGCAATAAAACATTTTACCATTCTTTCCTCCTACTGCTTAAATGTCCCTAAACAGTCGTCTTTGAAATACTAGCAAGATTGTCGTTCATCGTGACATCAATCTCATCTATAGACAAAAGTCACGCATAGTTAAATTCGGAAAGTAAGATGCCAAACATGCGATAGTCGAAGGTGATAACTCATTGTGATGGTTAGACGCTGTTTATTTTACTTATTTCTTAAGCTTTTAACCTCATAGTTAAGCATTAGTTGCAGTTTGTTTTGGCGTTGGTTGTTTGAGTAGTATTTATTCATCGATGTGTTTGTGTTTTGTCCTATTTCATTTATTAATTTTCGTTAGTATTGTTTTTTAGCTCCACTCTCAAGGATAGTAGAGATCAGAATTCTTTTGTCTGCATTACAGCACCGATTCCAAGTATGATTACCATTTAATTAAGAAATTTTTAAGACGTCATAAGTACCGATTTTTATTTTATGTATTAGTGAAAACTCAAAATTATCAGTATTGAGAGCAAGTGTTTGTTTAAGTATTGTGCTGTGGAAAACAAGGTTACATTAGTAATTAGAATTTAGATACATTGTTTATATAAATATTCCATTCTAACTTGACTCACATAGTTTATTTATCCCGATTAGTAGCATTCGTAAATGCTTGTGAATTTATTGCACTATTCTTCGTTAGGCCTCCGGACGCCTTTATCTCCAGAAATTACATTTGGATATCACGTAGAAGTTGATACGCTCGTTATTTAGCTGTCAGTTTAGTTTTTCATTGCATCACAAATTTGTTTGTCCGAAATTTCGATTTATCAGAAACAATTTTCAGAATATTATATAATTTTATATTTACTCAAATGGATGTTGGTTAGAATTAGGCACGGACTAAATGTCTGAACATATACATATACATTTCACAAAAGGCAATTAAAAAAATTTAACAAAGATCCAGTTAACTAATATGTGCATGAATTACATGTTTCTATATTTAAATATTCAAAATTTGCAGAAAAAAGTAATTTAGTTACTTTAAAGTTATTCTGTCACAATTTGTAATTAAATTCGTGCAAATGGTTAACAAAAACAGTTTGTTAACAATGAATTCAAGATTAAAGTTACAGATAAAATTACTGGTGATTTATGAAATTAAAGACGGTAAGTGATTTTTGTTTTAATTTAATAGGATAATTAGGGTTAACTGTGCTAACAGGTGATCGATTAGGTGTGGTTGACTGACAGGAATCTTAATTATTTAATACGTCTTGGAGGTGTTTCAGTAAAGATATTTTGTTTCGCGTTCTATTGCATAGTGGAAACGTGGAAACCTTTTTCAATAGTTCGCCAAGAGTCTGTTATATGCTGAAAACAGGACAGATAATTCGGGATCACAAAAAGGACGTTAAGCTTCAAGGTGTGTTTGAATAATCTCAAAAGGTTGCGCGGTCGAAGTAGACGTACTCATCCGTCAGACGTTGTTTATAAACAATGCTTGACGAATTTCACGACTCATGAAACAATACTTGCAATTTTTGTTCTTAAGTTGTTTAATACAGGATTTGAAACTACAAATATTTGAACAATTTTATTTTTTATCTAACGCATAACACATATTTCAAGTTCAGGAATACATTATTAGAGATTTTAATCACTACTGAAGCTAGTCTAGCCTAATCATATTTATTGTTATGATTTTAGAAACACAAAAAATACGAATAAATGGGTGAGATAACATCATGCTTTTTTTAATGAAATTTTTATTTTTTTTACTTTTTGATATGTAATTATTTGTTTACGTTTATTTTATTTGTTTGGTTAATTACCATTTTAGATTTGTATTAATTAAGTTAATTAATTTCTGTATATGACCGTTCACATTATTTTAAATTATTACTTAAAAATAGGTACCTTTAAAATAAATTTGTTCTAATATTCCGTATTTTAGGTAACTCTCCAGCAATGCGATTCATGCTTTTGAGATTCGCAATATTTACTATTGCGTTTTCTTTGAATTTAGTGAAAGTAGCTGATTTTTCTTATACAGAGCTGCAATTTTAGAATCAAAGTTGATATTCTGAGCGTTCCACACGACACTTGCTCCAAGGTTTTTTGACTGGTGCGTAAAATATACAGGAATAATCTAAGTTTCTATTGAAGAAAAATATCTCCAAGTTGCTAGTAATATATAGGAACTACCTTAAGTTTTTTAAGAATGCTGTCGCTATACCGCCGCTTTAAGGTATTTGTTGCGATTTATTCGCGTATTACACACCGATGTTATTTGTGTTAGGTAGATGTTTATCCTAATTTAGACGTCGCATAGTAGGATAATTAATTCCGTATTTATCTGTGAATATTAATAGCATTTAATCCATTTGTACTTATAAATTAATCCGAATGGATATACTCAAAACTTGTCATCTTTAGTAATAAATAAAGTCTAAATATGGTAGCTAACTTACAAATTCTGCCAACTAATGATAGATAAATGTCGTTGGTTGTTATTAATTTTTATTTTAAAACTTCGTTAATTATTTATATAGTATAATAACAATTTTATATAATTGAGTTTGTTTTATTTTGTTTCGTTTATTGCTAATATTAATTAGTACAGGTTGTGATTCTACACTTTTGAACACGCTGAGTTAGGTCATTGAAATTACATAATATTCAAAGTTAAAAAAATCATAACATTCTTCTCAGCAGTTAACGTTAAGGCAATTATAGAAAGTAAATACCAACTTAACGTACCCTTCACTGTAGTTATCCGACAGAATTGTTTGCAAAGGTTTAAAAGTTATAATAAAAAGGAATCTGTTACTGATTCTCGGAATAACTGCTGTTTTCTTCACTCCAGGGTAACCGCGAGGATGCGTTTCACAGTAAGCCAATGAGCAACATGCGTTCACTATTAAAGCGTATTACAAAAATCATGGTTGTAAATAACTATCTAATCGTAAACATCTAGTACCTGGACCTTGTAGATAAACAAAATTTTAGCATTGATCGGACAAAATTCATACCAACCGCATAATAAACCTTTAAACAGTGTTAAAGTTGCAACGTTGTCTTTCGGCATTATTGGCTTTTGCTTTTTTGAGGACGACTAATAGAAATGCAACAATCGTTAATTTTATATGACTGAGATGATTTTAACATAGGAATTAACCAGTGTTCTGCTTGTTGATGAAGACACGTGGTTTCAGCAGGACAGTTCGATATATTATTTCGCCAGCATGTCTAACGCTATTATACGATTAGGAATGGGAACATTACTTGTACAACAAGGTCGCCTGGTTTAGGGGGGTATTTGAAGAGCCATATCCACGTTGACCACTAGATGTCGCTAGTGTAATAAGTTAGTGTCATTTCTGAATCACTACGAAAGAGGGAGGTGAATTTTTATACCCACATTGTGACTGGTAACGAAACGTGGATTCCGTACACCAATGTTGAGTTAAACCAACAATCCAAGGAGTGGCGTGCTCCGTCATCATTAAAGATAAAACATTCAAATAATTTCAATTAGCATAGAAGCTCATGCCACAGCTTTCTCAAATTAAAGGAACAACGATCACAATGAAATAGTCAAAATTAAGGCGTGCTATTCAAAATAGATGAGACGGATGTTGATATTAGGAATTATTCCCCTTCACGACAATGATACGATGTTTAGAGAGTTACGTGAGCAGAAATAATAAAATTGTATGATAGAAAAAGATAAACTCTTCTCTTTACATCGTTTGACGAATAATAAAGAATTTTCCTTGGTCTCAATGGTTAATTTAGAGTGATGGTAGGTTAGGCAATATCGATGGTTCTGTCGCAGATTACTTTCAAGTAGAATTTTGAATAATAGAGAATAGGTCTCGAGCAGTTTATAAATAGTAGTTCAAGAAATAGGTACTTGCTGCTGAAGAATTACAAACACACTCGAAACCGTCAATGACTATCCAAAACTAAAATTTATCTATATAAAGATTTAGCATTTCATAATACGATTTAATACTGGAAAGGAAAAATGTATAACGCATATAAAAATAAAACATTTGGGATATATAACGCTTATTGATTGTTTCAATAATTTTAACAATGTACAAAAACAGAATAAAGCTGGTAACACAACATTAATAGTTATTACCATCAAAATATAATAACAGCTATGAAGTGAAATGTTTCGCATATTGAAACACCCTATATATGGCGCAGTAAATAAATTACTAATATATTAAACTCGATCATTAATTATCTAATTACTTAATTCCTACTTATAATAGTTTTTATAATTTAATATTAACAAGTTCGAAATCAAATGGATAAAGGGTACGAGACAGTTTCTTAAGAAAATCGCTGTACAGGGTGGTATTACCTTGAACATTGAAAATATTTCAGAATTTTATCAGTATGATAGTAGTAAAATGTATTGCAAATTATAAATTACGAAATAGTTTACTTTTACACTTCATTTTTACATTGATTAAGTAAATTTTACATATTCTTAAATTTTCAACATCGGAGTGCTGATAACAAATTGTTATCGCCGTGAATAACCTTATGCGTCAGGTAACGCCGGATAGAAATAAAAGTAATACGTATTATCTGACCATAATTGTAGTCACATATTTTTAGAGTTAATTGAAAGAATGTAGTTCGGTTGCGGGCAGTAGCACAAAAATCGGTTTAATTATCCCAAAAGTAATTTTTGTAAGGAAAGAAAAAGCTATAAGCGATATAACGTTCAAGTTTCGTTTAACCAAACAAATTTCCTACTCATCTACTTTATATATGTTGACGTTTATATAAAGGAACTATTTCACAAGGAACACAGAACATATTTTAATTACTTTAAAAGAACATACCTAATTAGCGTAGCGAAAATGTGCTTATCGTTATTGATGCCAACAATTACAATTTAATTAAATGGCATCAGTGTGCCAAAAATTTAAAGAAAAGTTAAGTTCTTTCAAACAAATTAAATCTTAGGCATTAGCAATGCCCATAAAAGTATAAATAATTATTTTAGGATATTAAAGTTAGGCAAAATTTAAGAACATAACAATATAGACGAAAAACATGACCCAATAAAACGAAAAATTTTAGTTACATAAAGGTTTTAGAAAATTTGCCAATATGAATGATTTAATAGTAAAATATGCATGTAATATTTAAATAATTAACACTTCTAAGCTACGAAATATAATGTACACTTCTAGTTAAAACGAACTTGAAAATTAAAATGTTGGGTAAATTTAAAAGTTCAAGAAAAATGATTGGTCAGCCGAAATAGGGGAAATATTATAAAACCCATGTACATCAGAAGAACAACGCATTTTCGTGTTCTAATTCCTGCCTTAAATTTAACTTCTAAGCGTATTAGTAGACGTTCTCACAATGCTTATCAGGGAAGTGCTTAATTACAGGCCCGGTGCAAATTGTATCGTAAATAAAACCGTTTAAGTTAAGTCTGGTCGCCATATATAATTTTTTATTACATTTCTTATTTTGTGTATTTTCTATGTTCGATTATTATTGAACCGTTAATAAATTATTATATTTAATTCTCTCGTGTTTATTCACAATAAAGAGCTTATTTAAGAATAATCTTTTAACAAAAGAATTATATGTTGGTTGAGATCCATGACAAAGTATCAACAGCTACCAGATGTGCTATGATTATCAAAATTAGAATAAAAGCAAATAAATCGTATCTGTTAGGCGAAATAAGATTATTCCTATTAATTAATCACCTGACAGTGATGACCACAACATTGTTAAAGAACGATATCTGAGGATACATAGTATGATAAATATATACTTATTATTAGCTAATGAATATGAAATAACCGGAAATCAAAACTTATATTGTAAAACAACCATTATACTAAAAAACAATCATTATATTTTCCACAAAATTAATATGCGCAATTTAGGATAAATAATATTAATATGAAGAATCTAGAAACACAAAGAACAACAAAGTACAGAAACGTTATATAATACTTGTTCTTATCGCTGTTTGTGAGGTGTCGAAAATGAGTAAATTTCACAGGAAATTTTTATGATTCCCTTCCCCTCTATAGATATAGCTTAGGACTCACATCGCGCGACTTCTATCTCTTCTTTCAACTAAAGAAGTTGCTTGGTCTTTCTGATTCAATGAGCGTGGTGGAGTTGACAACGGTAGTGCTGAACTAACTAAAAGCGCAGGTATAAAAAGGTTTGTTCTTTGATGCAGAACGTAGAAATAGTTATTTATATCACTAGTCTAGAAAACGATCTTCTGTAAGTACGAGTAAAGTTGCAGCTAGTGGCAAGCGGCAAGCGAGACCTGGAAGTATGATATACGAATTACTCTGTGCCGACGTGAAATTATAATTTGTTAAATAAATATTAAAAATGTCATTTCTTTAACGCAGTAACTTGTAAAAGCGCTCGCTGTGTTAGTAAATTAGTAATATATAATTAGTTAAAAATAGTCTGTATAGTTTATTTAAAGTTCATTTTTATAAAAGATGCGTAAGTATTTCACACCAAGCGTAAAGTTAATTCAAAAGAACATTAAAAACAATTATTTCGCATAATAGAGAATTCGAATTTAAAAGAAGAGGGTATTTTCAACATTAGATTTAAAGTTGATTTACAAATATTAGTCACATCGTTATAATAAAATGGTGAGTTATGTATCCTCTTTAAAACGTCCCCGTGTAAATGTCGTCAAGGCATGGAAAAGCTTGAAACATTTTTAGCCCCCTTCGCCCCTGAGTAAGGAGGTGTAAATAATTATTAGTGAGTCGATCTGGAGTTCTTGGGTTGACAAGATCCACTACCGCTGCTTTAAAAATAATTAACGTAATTTCATTTCGAGAGTTCTAATAGGCAAGGGTGTAAAGTCCAGTGCTAGTAGGGTGCTCCTCTGTTTTGTTATAATGGTGAGTTAGTTACTGTTTAAATTCGTCCCCAATTGGGGAATTTTGTGGGCCAAATTTGCACCTGCCGGAGGTATTTGATATTTTCGCCTCATCGTTGGAAGCTCAGCTAAATCCGACATCGTCGCAAAAGTTTTGTCCTCATGAATTGATAACCAACGACAATTTAAGAACAACAGTAAAGCACATTACATACTGGGATCACTTAATTTAACAGATAGTAAATAATACTCTACATATTTTTGGAATTAGGATTTTAGTGTAACCATTTCGTATTGAAATAAAATATCTTTATTAATTATTAGTCATAACTTTTGTTCTTGATTTCATTTACGTTAAAATTATATATCGGGATCCTTCCATTAATTTAGAATTTTAAGTAATGAACATATAGGATTGTTGCTTATTTAAATTCATTATATCGACTATTTTTGAATTCTATATCTTTTATTGAAATGTCCTAGATTTAAGATACCTTATTTAGTTCTAACAGTCAAATAAGAGTACATTGTAAACTAAAAAATAAAGCGATTCTCATGCTGCACAATAGTTAGCTGACGAATGAAGCGATCACATAAAGTCACATACCCAATAAACGATTTCAAACTGGTCTTCATTCTATTGTTCATTGTAAGAAATCGCGTCTTTAAAGAAGTGGTGCCCGTCCGAGTTTTGGCCAAAATTACTGTCGCCACACGTCATCGGCGCTAGGAGCTTAACAAATCCCCTAGGTTAGTTGTGCAAAAGCGTAAGTTGCAATTATGATTTAATTTAATCTCAGCGGGTGTGTAGCGCCGTTTTGTACCGTCATAAACAAATAGCTACCACGTTGTAATGCGCTTATTATGTGTTTGCAATCGATGGAATATCACGTTCGCGTTCTCCGATCTAGTTCGAAAAATGATTTTTTTCCGACCACTAATTTGCCACACGGAGGCACAAAAAATAAATTGAGAACTAAGCGGCTTTTTCTTTCGACATACACCTTGTATTTTTTATATTTATGTTCGCATAAAGTTTGATTAGAATTATTTTGGAAAGAAAATGATTCCAGAGGAGAATGCTCCAAAATATTCAACTTAATTGTCAGCAAAAATTTTCTGGTATAAAATTAATTGCTGAATAATTTTTTAAATGGATTAGCATTTATTATTGAAATTGTTGTACTACACAAAATATTCTATCTGAAAGTGCAGCAATTAAAAGCTGTATTTGTTTGCAGAACATTTTTTTTATTAATTTATTTTTCAATTAATTATTTTTAAACAAAGGGTAAATGCATTTAAGTATTTTTTCTAGTAATTTGAATTATGATATAGACTTAATTAGAATTATAGAAATATTACCAAATCTGAATTTTGTGAGATTCTGTTATTAAATTTCAAATATCTAACCAAATATAATTAAAATTTAATTATCTTAATTTCATCCAGTCACGTTTATTTATACAATATCCATTTTTGGGCTCGAAATTTTATTACTGAATTTCCAATATCTTCTTACACAAATAAAATCGGTGAACTCGCAATAACGAACTCTGCGGACGAATATAGAATATTTCTGCGAGATTTTCAGACGGACTACGATCTCTTGAATACGAATGTAAGCTCGTAATCCTGTTACACAGCCCACTTTTACAGGACTGTTTTATATGATCAGTAAAATACACGTTGCATATTCATGGAATTGTTCGTTTTCATTCACACCACATGCACGAGACGACGCTGCTTAAAATGCGATCCAATTATCATAGATATCCCACAAATTTATTCACTGCTTTATTCTCGATAACAAAATAAAACAGCGAATTCAAAAAAAATACTGCTTCCACTGAATAATAAACAGGGAATGAAACTGAAAGCTCAAAAATTTACTATTCAGTATTCCATGTTAATTTTATAGTTTTTTTTACAAATTATATGAAAGTTCTAATTGGGTTTAGCAGTACCAACAAAAACCGTTAAACGATTAGTTAAGGTTGGTTAATCTGACATAAAATGACGAATTATACCTTATGTGTGTAAGATTGATGATGCGTTAAATATTTTAAAAATGCTTAATAGATTTCAAATAACAAAATGATTTTTAAAATAAATTTTTAACCACAATGTTATAATGCTCCAACTGCAATTACCTAAATGAGTACTTTAATAAGTACAATTCTTATTTTGAGGAAAGCTATTTATTACAGCTTTTGAACGTCTTTCCATTGTTTTTACACATTAATAAATACAACACGCAAAAATAGATTTAATAAAAATTAAACACATAATACAAATATATATATTTTTTTTAATGAGTAATTAATTTGTCTAATTCGCTAATTAACATGCTTTTATTCCTTATTCTATGAAATATTCTTTACTTTTACATCTTGTTAATTTAATATTTGCTTAAATGTAGTGTGCCCGATTGATATTCGTATACAGGGTTGTATTGAAATATTTTCAGAAACTAAAACACGTTCTCTACCCTTCATGCATTTATAAACAAATGAAAGGAATTAATATGTCTTGTTTCATTAAACTAGAATTTTGAAAAATGTCTTGATTAGTGTTGAGACTACATAGACTACAAACATTTGAATTAACTTTGTTTATATTACAATTCATACGTAATAACAATCGAATTTCATGGCTCGTGTTTTTATAGAAATTGCGTATAACCTTTTTAATTTAAATTCAAGCCATTCTACAAATTTATTTATATTATTTATTATTTATATTATATTTAATAATAATAAATCTTATGCACATTATTAAACATTATCCAAAACTTTATTTGCTATTTTACGCGTGTCTATTTTTGCAAAAACTAATTTTGTGTTAATGTCAATAATAAATATCCATCGTCCGTGCATATTTTGATTGTATGTACGATCAAAAGACTCGTATAAAAATACACCGTGTGTACGTAGGTAAGTCAGTGTAATTAATTCAGCCCTTAAGGAGCGCATTGGAAATGCTGGTTTAACTGATATACTAATGTATGTTGTAAGTGGAAAAATAACGTCCCCTGCAAAAATAATTTAATCACTTTATCAAGCTGCTTTTTAAAGCTTTCTTTACTGTAGAAGCATTCCGAAATCTACTTCTCAGTATTTTTGAATTTAAATCTGTCCACTTTCTTAGGTTTCTTAACCCTTAAATGCATGGTGTTGCCATTTGACTACAGACTGATTATTATGCTGCAGAATACTAACTGTTTTAAATTTCAATAGAATGCATATTGTAGTATCTTGTCTAGATAGCTATTAAATATGTAAAACTCATGTATGTCGATAGATGGCGAGTAGAGCTAACTTTTGTTGATATCAAGTTTATGTTTTGACATTATGTCATAACCGCCAAATTTCTGTTTTTATGTCAAATTTTGAATAGTTGTTGTTGATATTTTTAAACTTTAAAAATATAATTATTATTAGTTCAGTTATGTACAAGTATTCTACAACATTATTTCAACAAAATTTTATTATTTTTGTGAAATACAGCGGAGTCCGGATATAATGAACCCGCTTTTAGTGAACTTCCGGCTAAAGTGAACGCTACTTCAGGTATCCTAATTTTTTCCCATAAGACTAATA